>SNQJ01S0004059.1:375053-412134 GCA_010110895.2 Picea sitchensis | reverse complement strand
CCGAATATAACACCTGTGACTGGAGTGACCTCTAGTAACCCTGTTTACCCCTCTTTGGCCCTGGCTATAGTCTAACGGGGTGGTTTAGACCATTAAGCCTCCTCTTCTGGAGCTCCTATTTGGAAAGGGACATTACATGCTTTCTGCATGCACATGTTCTAAGTTTTCTTTCTCCGCTTGTAGTTATACTATCATGCCTTCGGCATGTTGCTGAAATGGCTCCAACTTAACCTTCCTTTCTTGTTTCTCCTCTTGTGTGGCCTTTAATTTTGTTTTCAAATTCTTCAGCTCCCGCGCGACCTTCAATCTTAGGGATATGTCCATGGTCTTCTGCCTCTTCTTTAAGTCCTGAACCACAACGTTCAACTTTTCCTCTCTCTACTCCAACTGTTGGATCCTCTCATCTTCTTCCAGGATGGTCCAAATATGTGCAGTATTGTCATACAGTTCTGCCACTTCTTTTACCTCCTACACTATGTTATCTATGTGTGCAGCAGCCTCCTACTCTCTCTATTCCCATACTTATGGATTTTTTCTCAGAGTTAGTTTTTTTGTTAAGTCTGATATATCTTGTTTGTATTTCTCCATGGTCTGTGTAATATTTTGTATCTTCTCTTATGTTTTAACCTTATGTGCATGTGCACAATCTGGGAGGCTATTGTATACTTCTACAAGCTTCTTCTCTAAGTTATCCGTGCACTTCTCCTCCTCCTTCTCTAGTGTGATATTCTCACAAGTCACTTGCAAAATCTCCTTTACCTCTCGGTCGAGCGCTAGATTGGTGGAATATTCCCTAGCTCTAGACTGAACCTCCTGCATCATGCTTTCCTATAACCCATATAATTCCTTCATGGGTATGTTTTCCAGAACCAACTCCAGATGTTACATGTCCTTCACTAGTTTCTGCATTGTGTTTTCATCCACCTCCAACATCTCTTCTATGACCTTAAACCTATCATTGCTCATGACTATTGTTTGTATTGTCTCTTCTTGTTCTTTTTGCATTGGTGCCTACTGTACTTTTTCTTTCTGTTGTGTTGTAGGATGATGYGTTGTATTTATCTGYAGCCTCTGTATAATGTCATGAACTTTTKCTAGCCTCTCCATAATATCCTCTCGATGTGCCTCTGCTACAGGTGCATTTTCCCCTCTATCCTGGACTTTGTCTGTGATGAACTCTGCATCATCTTTTGTAATAGTAAGTATTGGAGKGTTCTTGTGATACTTCATCTTCTTCTGTATCTCTCCCTCCTATGGTACACTACTCTTCTTCAGTGGGGTTGAGGTCTACGCCTCAATTTTCTTCTTTAATGTTTCCTCATCATGTACTTCCTTTGGATGAGAGTTATCTCCCTTCTCACCATCCCCTTTTACTTCGGCCCTTGGCACGATATTTTTCTTTCTTGGCTTCTTGCTTGTTGTGCTACTTCTTGAGGCTTGATCGTGCTTTGCATCCTTCCTTGTATTATTTGTTGGGCTTCCTATCTTCTTTGATGTTCTTTCTTCTATTTGATCCTTAGGCTTTCTTCCTTTCCTCTGTGTTGATGGAACTTTCCAATGAGCATGCCAGTCCTTCATGATCCACTCTACTTCCCTGTGCGATGTACAATACCTCATTTCCAACTGCTTCTTCTTTGGTTCCCTTATGTCCTGAATCCACAAATGGTATCTTGAAGCTTTAAAGTTGAAAATCCCTTCATTTTCTTGAAATAATTCAATTGGTACCCTCCATACATTGGTTGTCTTCTGTTGCATATCTTCTAAGAACATGGAAAATATGGCAGTGTTCTCGTGTTGGTTCTTGTTGTCTTTTTCCTACCATAAGGTTTCATACCACGTTGCACGACATTTCCCTTTTCTGTCCATAAAAGATGAAAATTTGGGCTCTTATCATCCTACCAAAGCTATCAATACTAACAACCAGGAATAATGGAACTATGTCCCATTATCCTGTGCATCCTTGCAATCTATCAAAAACTAATTCAGTAAATATGCGCCAAGATTAACACTAAACCTTTTGTGCACTTCACAACTACTACTATAACTCTTGTCGGGGCCTCTTCCTTTCTACACTTCCTCAAAAATTTTCAAGCCATTAACTTTGTGGAAAACTTCGTCACAAGGTCATTGATGTCCTTTATGATTATTCCCCTAGTTCCCCTGTTTATCCCGAACTGTGCTTTGACTTCTTCTGCAATTTCTTTGTCCCTTTCCTTGTTCTCCAAGTATTCGTTTGACTTTACACCACTGGTAGGTAACCCTATAATATTGGTTATGAGATCTACATCTATATGGATGGACCTACCCATCCACGGGATACCTCTATGTACTATGTCCAACAATTGCTTCACATAAAGGCCCACATTCTTACCACACCTGAAATGTGGTATGTCCAACAAATTCATAATGCCTGAGTTGTATAGACCTATGATCCACTACGCGGGCTCCAAAACGGGTTTCCCTAAGGGTCCTACCTCCCCCCTGTTTTACAAGTAAACTTCCTACGCAAAGTTAGGAAACTTCACTATATATCTGTCACATCATGATCTGTATATTTTATCTTTGACACCTTTCCTAGCAAGTCTTCCACTGCAACTACAATATTTGGGAGATGAGGTAAATTTATTTCTACTACGCTTAGTGCTTTCCTCTCCTAGCTCGCAACTGGGTTTTCTTCTACATCTTCATATTCAACTTATTCTTCTTCTTCTCCCTGTGTCTATTGTTTTCCTATGATGTCTTCGACCAAGACTTCCTCTGCAATGACTTTTTGTTTCTATTTTTCCATTTCCTCTACTTCTGAAGGGTTTTCGATATTAGGGTTTGACCTTTCATTAGGGTTTTTCATGATCTGACCACTTTGACATGTTCTTCGTTTGATATTTCTTATTCTATCCTAGTAGGACTGATAGATTCAGTCTCTAACTTTGTAACGTCCTCTAGCTCCACAAAACTCTTTCGTTCTGCCATTCTTTCCTTATTTCTTCCTATATTTTGGGTCACTCTTACAAATCGTCCAAGAGCACCAACCTTCGGGGGTGCCATCTTACTTTCGTTGCGCATGAATTCCTACCTCTCTTGCTCAATCACCCTCTTTTCATGCTCTCAAGTGCTCTGCTTCTCAAAAATATCTAAGTGTCAAACCCTTCCTAGCTTTTCTATTTTTATAAACCTTGTCATTATTGTTCTGATGCATTCGGTTTTTTTTCGTTCACTTGTTTTTCTCTTTTCTGGTTATTTCTTCATTCCATCACGCAGTGTCTAATTTTCCTACACGTAGTGTTATGAATTATGTCCCACCGGTTTCTGTCTATTACACGTTGTCATTCCTGAGTATCACTTATTCCTCTAACTACTTCTTTTTTTATTTTTCTTCATTTTTCTATATTTATCTTTGTTTGTCTTCTTTTAACTCCTACTATTTACAATATGTACAAGTATACTTGCTACATTGCAACTATAGAGATTTAGTAGGTCGATGTCCCTATACAGTTTCAGTCGACTACCATTCACCATTCCTTGCACTTCCTTTCCTGCTAAGTCTTACAGTTGTACAACACCTCCATCTATGACAGAATTTATCTGATATGGCCCTAGCTAATGCATTCTGAGTTTCCCTCAGTGATGCAAATATTTACTTTCATAGAGGAGAACCAGACCTCCTTCCTTAAAAGTCTTTTTCTTGATACGTTTGTCATGACATGTGTTATCTTTTTCTTTTTGTACCTCCCGATGAAATCCTTCTATGATTCTATCATCATCCAATTCCATCAATTGGGCCAATATTTCCTGCGATGCGCCTCTTTCTGCCACATTTGTGATTGCTTCTATGCACATACTTGGTATAAAATAATCTAAGGGAACTATTGCTTCCTTTTCATACACCAATATGAAGGGTGTATTCCCTGTTAGACTCTTGGAGGTATTCCTATAAGCCCAAAGTATTGTTGGTACCTTCAAATCCCAGTCATCTACGTTCACATTACAAATCTTGGTTAAGGAATTCTCCAAAATCTTGTTGAAGTCTTCCACTATTCCATTATCTTTAACATGATAAGGAGTACTTTTATGATGGTGTATATTAAACTCTTCAAGAATTGCCTCAATTGTACTATTAATAAAGTGTGTCCCCTAATCACTCAATAATATTCTTGTACATCCAAATCTTGTCACTACATGTTAAAATAAGAAGTGCGTTGTTGTTTCTGTGATGCAATCCTTTACTGGTGCTACCTCTTCCCATCTGGTCAAGTATTTCATTGTTGTAATAATATATCTGGCTCATGATCTTCTTCCTGGTGGATAAATTGGACCTACAAAATCTACTTCCCACTTATCAAACAATTGTAAGTTAACATATGGTCTCAGTGGCATCTCATCCCTCATATATGGCTTGCCAACTCTTTGAAAAACATTACACTTCTGTTTGTATTCCTTTAAATCCTTGTGAACTGTTGACCACCATAATCCTACATGCAATACCTTCTGTGCGGTAGATTTTCTTGCATAATGTCCTCCTGCAATCCCTTCATGCGCCTCTACCAAAATAATGGGTCTTTCATGCTCCATCACACATCTCCTCAAGATTTTATCTGCTCCAAGTTTGTATAAATGACTTGCAATCAACTGATAATATGCAACTCTGACCACCAAATTTTTCTTCTACGCAGTAGTAAATTCTCTTGGTGTAAAGAATGTACTCAAAAAATCAATAATGTCAGCAAAATACTCATCAACTATCTATACTAAAAATAATTGTGCATCTGGAAAGTTGTCTTCCAAGTTACTGGGTTATTCTCCATTAGTTATCCTGGATAAGTGATATGGTCCTGTTTTCAATCTTCCAGGATTCACCACAACTTCAAAGTCAAATTCTTGAAGCAAGATTAGCCATCTACATATCCTTCCTCCTAACACTGGCTTATTGACTAAATACCTCATATATGAATGATCTGTGAACATATTGAAGTGTTGTCCCAACAAGTAATGTATATTTTTCTGCAAAGCATACACCATATCTATCCCTTCTCTTTCTATATTATTTTAGTTCTGTTGTGAATATGACAACTTCCTTCTTGCAAAAGCAATGGGGTGATCTATATAACCTTCTCCTGGTTGGGTTAATACTGCTCCTAATGAAATTGCAGATGCATCCACATGCACGTGGAATTCCTTTACCCAATCCGGGAAAACCAGAATTGGCGCAGTAACCATCTTTTCCTTTAAAATATCCAAGCCCTACTGACATTCCTCATTCCACTAATACTTAGTGTCCTTCTTCACCAACTTCTTTATTGGCATAGTAATCTGTGAATATATTATGATGAAATTCCTATAATATCCTATATGGTCCAATGTACTCTTCAACTGGTGCATTGACTTTGGTGGTGGTAAGTTAACTATGACAACAATTTTAGAAGGATCAACCAGCAGACCCTATTTACACATCATATGTACTAACAAAATCCCAAAAGGTGCATTGAAAATATACTTCTTAATATTTAGTGAGATTTGATAGTGTCTACATCTATCTAACATCAACCTTAATACTTCAACATGATCCTTCAGCAAACTGAACAGTGTCCAATCATCTAAGTAAACATCCAAAAATTTGTGAATAAAGTCTTTAATAATACCCTTGAAAAAATGTTTGGTGCATTCTTCAATCCAAATGGCATAACTATATACTCAAATGAGGAGTAGGATATTATCTGTAGGCTCTACATATCAAACTCCTTTTGATGGATCTAATGGCACAATAAATGTGTACTCCCCTGATTAAAATATCACCTTCCTTATCTTCAAATTGATAATAGCATGGTTATCAAAGGCCCAATCCAGAGCCAACAGTGTTGGATATGACAAAGTGTTGTCTACTATGTCACTGACTTCAAAATAATCCATGGTGCGCACACCATATATATATAATAGAATCCCCTTCAACCTTCCTATTGGCACCACTCTTTGTTGATTTTCCAACTTCAATTGAATAGGTGAATACCCCAATTATGGTTCTCCCATAGCTTCCCAGGTTTTCTTTGGCAGAAGATTGACTTTAGATCCTAAGTCTAGTATATATCCCCCATATTGAAATCTCTTATGTTAGAATTCAATCTGAATTCCCTGTTGGTTCTTCTCTTATTACGAACCCGATTTACTCTTTTTACCCCTTCTTCCTAGGGTTACACTTTTCTAAAAAATTATGCAATACTTGTAAGTAATTTTATCATTCAGTAATTTGACACATGACCCCAAAAAGTTTCTCAAGTTACTTACTTGCTATGAATGTTTTTTCTTTACTGGTATGATAAAATAATGAAGGAATGTCATACACTGTTATCTCATCTACTAGATTCATTCATGAAGTGGACGCAATGTTTTCCTTCAAGATATCCTGTCTAGTTTCCTTGAATATCTCTTTCTCTCTGTGCGCGTCAAACTTCTCTTCCGAAACTGCATTCTTCCTGACCCATTGGTATTGGTCCCGAAGCTTCTTGGTTGAATATTCTCTTATATTATCTCCACCTCTCCTCACTATGTTAATATTATTTCTATCTTGTTCTTTGTTTTCCACCCCGATCCATTGCATGTTATGATTAGTCTGGTTCATCTTGTACTGTATTTTTATCAAAACTGTAGGTGTAACACCCTAGGTTTCGAACCCCCATTTTAAATAATGTATTGTTACAATGCTGAGAGGCCTGAGTGCCCAAACAATTATTAAAAGGCAATTATTCCCAAGACATGTAATGTTTTGATCATTATTAATAATAAACATATCGTTGGCTGCTAGATGGACAAGGACTAGAGTTATAGGGGGCTATGATTCCAAAAGAGAATGGGATTGAGGGGAYAMWTTTTTATTCMTATTTTTAATTACCCTTTTTKTCTAAGAAAGGGGATATGTTACGTGAGCTTCTTGGGGAAGGCCAGGAGGTTCTTGATTTCCCCACAAAAATACTTAAACCCATACCTGGTCTAATTGTGGGGTTGGTCGTTGGTCATTAGGTTGTTGATCGTTGGCTTGACCACCCCTTCCCTTCTACATGCATACCATTGTTTCCCTCATGCCCTTTCATGCACTCATTTTACCCATTCATCGATCCATCCTAATCCACGCCTTGGCTGGGGAAAGGGAACTGCTAAAGATTAGCCACATGATATTTGGTTGTAATGGTCGTTGGTGCAATCCATCCATGACTTGGGGCCTACATGTATGAGATGTATTAGTCTATGCTCTGTTTTTCTCACAACCGCGACTCCTGAGAGTTCCATCATTGAGATTTTGGACCAGCTGTGCTGGAGGCCCTGGAAAAATAAGGAGAAGGACTACCTGAGGGACTGCATGGAAGATAAGGGTGGAGTTCCATTCTCTTGGGGTGGTACAGGCTAGGTAGAAGAGATCTGGGTACTTGGAATGTTTGTGGGTGCTGGGAAACCTATGAGAGCTTGAGAAATGACTAGTTTGGGAACCCAATTACACTCTGGAATTGTCCTTGTGGATTCATAGCCCTGGCTCGGGGGTGACATTGTTGTTGAGATTTGGAGCAATGGTGTCTACGGTTGGGTGGAACGTCCATAGTATACCGCCAGGTGGTGTCACCTTTTCATAAAGATAAGTGCTCTCTGTTGTGATATTATTATCTGTGTATGAATGTTTTCCACTATGCATTTTAATTATCGTTTAACTAAATCTTAGATTATGCATGCTTGTTGGATATTGTTGTGAATTTCGTTAAATCTTGTATCTTATGTGTGTTTATAAATTCAATAAGGTATCGGTAAGAGTACGAAGTCCAAGGGTGGGCTTGCAGGTGGCATACCCTGGCCTGTGGGTGGCTGGGGATGTTACAGATTGGTATCAGATCTTCTAGTTGAAACATCGGGCCGGTATGGGCTGGATTTGTTGGTCAGAGTTTCATGGTTACAGATCGAACTCTGACCGTGGAGTTGAAAAGATCAGGAGGAATGGCGTTGCAGAATCTACGCAGGAGTTAGATCACCAAAGACCCATTGTAAGGGGTTCAAAGGATCATGATCGTCCCCTTCAAATTCAGGAGTGATCACCACTATAGGATCATGAGAGATTCAGGATAATTGGATCGAAGGACAGGTGAACAAAGGTTGTCCGATGACAAGGAAGAAAGGGTTAAGGTCACAGCTATCGGATCCCATTGGAGAGGGATATCAACAGACATGAGGCATTGCAGGAAACTGAGTTGTACGTTAGATAATTTCCCATGGTGATCCTATAATACAAACCACGATTTCACCAAGGGGTTATGGGTCAGCATCATGAGAATTGCGGGGTGAAAAGCAGGTTACTCCAAACCACCGATGCGTGCCCCCACAATTTGAAAAGAAGTAAGTGATGTGACATGTTAGTGCTCGAACAATGAAACTCCGTATAGCCGAAGTAGTTTGGGGGGCATCCATCATCAAGGAGAGATAGGTGGCGTGAGATCCACAACTCCAAAATTTTGTGGACAAGGAGGAAATGAAATAGCCGAAGCAGATCCTAACTGTCGATCACCAAGAGGTACGTGTATGCAGATTAGTAACTTCATAGAAATTTGTTCGAGAGGTTTTCAGTTGAGTTTCGAAACTCCTGAAGCCCGGAGAGCCGAAGTACATCTCGATCGTTCGATCATCCGAAATATATCTCAGTCACCAGATCATCCAGAGTAAATCTCAAGCGTCAGATTATACGAGGTGAATCTGGGTCATCTGATCTAGAAGAGACGTGGCATAAATCTGTGGATTTCGGGTGAAGGCCCAAAGTAAGTCTCCACCATCCGAATCAAGAGGACATGCAACAAAATCTCGTGTACTTTGAGGAGGTTTGAAGTTTGATATTTTCGAAGTCCCGAAGACCCGAAAGGATCTCAGGCATTGATTTGTCGATAGCCACGTGTCACCAGATCCAGGGCTTTGGATAAAAGGAAGTGGGGCCAGATAATTTTTTAAGCTTGAGATTTTTGAAGTCCAGAGTCCTGAAGAAATCATCGTCATCAATATGTGGGAGACACGCATTAGTAGATCGAGAACTTCAGATAAAAACATTTCAAAAAAATGGTTTGAGGTTTGATATTTCCAAAGTCTAGAGTCCCGAAGTAAAACATAGCTATCAGATGAAGGAAGACATATGGTGCATATCTGTGGACTCTGGGTGAATACCCGAAGTGAATCTTAGTCATTTGATCTAGGAGGACACATGGCGATAGTTTGGCCAGTTCAGGAAATAAGAGTTTGGGAGAACTGGAAGTGTGCTAGTATGAAAACTCTCGAAGTCCCGAAGCCCGAAGATTCTAAGTGGTGGGGCACGATGACATCACCTGGAGGTGATGTGGACCCCGAAATTCCAAAGTGACTTGGCTTGCAGACGTCACCTAGGATGATGTGGACACATGGGATGTGTGCCACATGTCAGTAATTTTTGAGCATTTTGAGTATTGAAAAGTCATTTAGAATGTGACACATGGCACCCGCTTGATTGAGCCACTTGTCCACTTCCAGTATTTCTCCACGTGGTGACGGATCGTGCAATCTAGAGACTGGTCACTTCAGAGGGGAAAGGTGTGGCAAGTTGCGTTGGGTCGAAAACTCCCAAAGGCCTGAAGGTCAGAGTACATATCGACCATTGATTCCAGAGGACACGGGTCGAAGGATCATTGACTTCGGGTGAAAGCACTCCATGAGAAAGTGCAGGAGGGAAGTTTGAAACTTTTGAATCTCGAAGAGCCGAAGTGATTCAAAGTCGTTGATCTGTGGGAGGACACACGTCGACAGATCGTGAACTCCAGGTAAAAGCGTTCCGGGAGGAAGCAAGCAGGGAGAGTTGAGACCTCTAAAGGTTGAAGTCCCAAAGTGGATCTCGATCATTGATCGTGAAAAAGGACGAGGGTCATTGATATGTTCCTTCTTGAAGGTTCCAAAGTTGTGAAGCACCAAAGGTTGAAGTCAACGTTAACCATTGATTTGCTTCGGTATCTTTTCTGAACCAATGATCAAGTATAGTGGAAGAATAGCGTAAGTGGAGGTGTTAACCGACAACAAGAGGTCACCACCGCTTTATGAATCATTCAGTGGGTAATCACTTCGAAGGAATTGCTACTCTAGAATTCAACAGCCACAAATAGTCAAAGTATCGAAGTAAATGAGAATCATCCAGCTCGTCGTGACATTAGGACGTGACCGTTGATTTTGATAAGTGATCAAGTACTTCTTAGCTTAGTGCCTGGTCACCACTTGTGGTCATATGGAATAAATAAGCAAAGGGAAAAGAAGAGGGAATGCTCAAATCAATAAGCTCATGGTTTTGTGCATATGATCATATGTAAATGGTTTGAAGGAAGCGCCTCATAAAGATTTAATTCGACAAATAATTAACACTAGAATAATACAAAGAATTCATAAAGGATCAAAATATGATCTGTTTGTGAACTGAGAACACAACAAAAGCATGAGTACGATATAATGAGTCGATCCATGTCTATGATAAACTCATGAAGACAAAAGAATCGACACACAATCATGATTAAAAAATATTTAATTCATTAGCATTATGAATAAAGGATAAAAAGGAAAAACGATATTAATTAAAGAATAATATGATCATTTAAATGAAAAGGTACATGTAAATTTAATTGACAATTTTTGTATGATATGTATATCTCTAACAAGATGGCTACTTACAGGTTTATCAGGATTAGAGGTATAACCAGATCAATTCAAGAATAGGATCAAATGTTAGGGGCATGGAGGCATGACTTTGCTTGCAAAAGTTGGATGAGGTACTACAAAAGACAAAATCCTCACATGGGACATGAATCTAGGAGGTGAATAATTTCATTAATGGTCATAGAAAGGAAAAGTAAGGCTCCATAGACTTGAAGGTAGAGATGTGTAGATAGTCACAAGCTTGATGTGGAAGGAAACAAAGATATTAAGAGGTAGTGTGTGAATAATCTCTATGTGTCAAGCATAGGAGTTCCAGGGAAGGATTTGTTAGATATGACTTATCTACTATCTAAAATCTTAAATCAGAGTTCACAGTGGAAGCAAGATGCCAATGCAGAGGAATTGGAATGCGCTCTCACTTCAAAAGTGGCACTGAATGAAAATGGATTTCCATTGGGGAATGGTACTAAGTGGGAAAGAATGTCCAGGTGGAACGTGGCTGGAAAATTGTTCAGACCTAGGGAACCATAGTGCAGATGAAAAGAATGGGAGAACACAAGGCATCAAGGATGTAAATGGATTCAAGGACAACCAACTACAATATAAATAGATAAATAAATAAGTGAAATGAAATAGAAATGCACTAGAGTGCATGAAGCATACAATGAAGTTAAATTGCATATGCATTAGTAGGCATGCTGACAGTAAATGCTTGGTGCATATATATGTGTAATTTTGCATATGTACATGCTTGGATATGCATATAACATGTTGGTGAACTCAGAATAGTCTATTATTATGAAATAATTTTTGAGTATGACTAAGGATGGATTATGTATTAAGGAGAAATGATACAACAGGGTTAAATATGTGGATGTTGTTGTTGCTTATAATTTCCATCAAGTTGAAGACCCAAGAGAATGGAAGGAATGGTGATCAAAATGATCAAGGGGTAAGTCTTTGAGCTTCTACAAATATCAGTTGGTCAGACAACAAGTAGGTTGGTAAAAACCAGGCAAGTATGCATTTGGTTTCTGTTGATGCATACGTGTTCAAGGGGATCGATGTAAGAATTCCCTCAATTAATTTTCAATATTTAAATTGATATGTAATGGCCGAAGGCCTAGAGTGTGTAAGTGTTGTTGATGCTATAATGCACTTAGATAAAATGTCATTTGCATATTATGTTATGATTGGTTATGGGATCATAACTAGGTTAATTCAGGAGACATACTCCTCATATAACAATGAATATCCATAGAGCTAGTCATGTGTGAGACCATAATATGGTTGGATATGGAAGGGCCATAGCGCTATGTGAGTTCTCAATGGTATCTACTGTATATCTGATGTTTGGATTGCAACCTCTTTGCCAACACTGAAGAGAAATTAAGGATTATATTCTTGGTGTTGTGTTTGGGTGAAAAAGGAAGGTAACCAAATAGTTAGGCAAGTAGTCAGAAGTGTGTGAATGATGTGTCGAATCATTGGCCACACCTTCCAACTCATCATGGTGAAATACATGACATAGTTATGTGGTATTATGTAGTACATGCATGGATGCATTGAGTATATGTGACCATGGGTATTGGCACATTGATTGTTATATTATTAACTGTGGCATTATGAAAAGCCTGTGTGACTGATAATACATGTGTATGTAATGATGAGTTCATTCCAATTGATAGTTGGATTAATATAAGTAATTGAATTATAGTTGTAAAAAATTCTGAGAGCACTTTGTGATTTTGTTTTGAATCATTGTCATGAAAATATATATCTTATACATGAGATATTGACAATTTGTTTGGCTAAGGAATGTTGAAATTGCAGGAGGAAAGGGGTCTTGGATATGGCGGTGTTGTAAGCCCACATAGAAGACCAATACCTATTTCTTCAAGAGTCAAATTGTTATGAGAAGAATCTCATGTCTATAATTTTTATTTTTCCTATATAAAATAGTTTGGGAATTATGATTTGTTAATTACTGACGAATTGTTTTGGCCGAATGTAAATTGAAGAAATTGCAGGAAGAATGGACTTGGATATGGCAGTGGTGTAAGCCCATAAGGAAGACTAATTGCCTGCTGAACCAAACTGCAAGGAATGGTATTTCCTTTTTGAGAAAGTAAACTTGATTGTTAGTATGCACAATTCTAAAATTGTTTGTGAGCCACTGCAAGTATGCAACGAAAATATAATGTGCATGAGAACTAAAAATTTGTTTAGATGAGGAATGAATTGTAGGAAGAAAGAGTCTTGGGTATGGAAATGTTGTAATCCCATAAGGAAGACTGATTCCCTGTTGAGATAAACTGTTATGGGGAAGAAATTCCCATGCTTGTGAATCTGGTTCCGTGTGGAGCATATTTGAAAATAAACGAAGAAATTGGAAAATTTGTGGGTGACAGATTTGCAATAAAATTCTGAAATTTAGAATTTATGATGATGTCTCATGAATTTGTACACATGTGATACAAGTGAGAATATATGTCCAGAAAGGACAAATTAAGGATGTCAAGCTGAAAATCATGAAAGAGGCCACTGTTGAGACATGAGAACCTCGTGGTAAGTCATGATCGCCTAGAATATGTTGTGTTGAGGTAACACAAGACGAAGGGACACCTCGACAAAGAAAGCATGAGGGACACCTCGACTGTAAGGATCGATGAAGTATCTGAAATTAATCCTATGTGAGAAAGACTTGGCAAGGCAAGATGGATCTCCTGAGGAACTGTATAGCAGAGAGGGGGATGCCTGAGCCCGGGCCTGGAGGGTGAGTGACCGATGGAGAGAGGATACCTTGATAGTTCTTGTAAACTATTGATTAGGATCATGCACACAATGGGTATGTCCGGAAAGAAACATGAGGATGGATAACAAGACAATCATGTGGATGCAAACCCATGAACTGCACAGATAAGTATTGTGCTAGATTATGAAATTTTCCTCTTGAATTTTGAACGACAATAAGATGTTTTCGCATAAAATTGTGATTAATGTGCTTGTTTTCCAAGAATTATTGAAGTCAGGTGACAAGACTAAGAGTATGAAAAAGGACCTGACCGAGGAAAAAGATCAAGACTTCTGAAGTGGTTGAATGAAAAAGGCATGGCAGGTAGAGATGGAGGGAGACTTTCAAGTTCAACCAGTACAGGTATTGGACAGAAAGGTAAAAATGCTCCAAAATCGAGTTATAGAGCTGGTAAAATTTTAGTGGACCTGCTACAATCCTAAAGATGCTACCTGGGAGCATGAAGATGCCATGTGGGCAGAGTACCTGCAGCTTTTTGAATAAATTTGAGATTTTGATCCCTATTTTGTATATCCACTGAGGACAATGCCAAAATAAGGGGGAGGGGATGTAACACCCCAAGTTTTGAACCCCAATTTTAAACAATGCATTGCTACAATGATGAGAGGCCTGAGTGCCCAAACAATTATTAAAAGGCCAGTGTGCCCAAGACATGTAATGTTTTGATCATTATTAATAATAAAAACATCGTTGGCTGCTAAATGGAAAACGACTAGAGTTATAGGGGGCTATGATTCCACAAGAGAGGGGGATTGAGGGGATAAATTTTAATTCCTATTTTTAATTACACTTTTTGTCTAAGAAAGGGGATCAGTTACTTGAGCTTATTGGGGAAGGCCAGGAGGTTCTTGATTTCCCCACAAAAATACTTAAACCCATCCCTGGTATGATTGTGGGGTTGTTCGTTGGTCGTTAGGTCATTGGTTGTTGGCTCATCCGCCCCTTCCCTTCTGCATGCATACCATTATTTCCCTCACACCCTTTCATGCACTCATTTTACCCATTCATCGATCCATCCTCGTTCACGCCTTGGCTAGGGAAATGGAACTGATGAAGATTAGCCATGGGATCGTTGGTTGTAATGGTCATTGGTGTAATCTAGCCATGACTTGGGGCCTTCATGTATGATATGCATTTGCATATGATCTATTTTTCTCACAACTGCGAGTCCTGAGAGTTCCAGCATTGAGATTCTAGACCAGCTGTGTTGGAGGCCCTGGAAAAATAAGGAGAAGGACTGCCTGAGGGACTGTGTGGCAGAGAAGGGTGGAGGCCCATTCTCTTGTGGAGGTACAGGATGGGTAGAAGAGATCTGGGTACTTGGATTGTTGTGGGTGTTGGGAAACCCATGAGAGCTTGAGAGCTGATTGGTTTGGGAACCCAATTACAGTCTGGAACCATCCTTGTGGATTCATATCCATGGCTCGGGGGTGACACTGTTGTTGAGATTTGGAGCAGTGTTGTTTACGGTTGGGTGGAATGTCCTTGGTCTGTAGCCAGTTGGTGTCGCCTTTCCATAAATATAAGTGCTCTATGTTGTGATATTATTATATGTGTATGAATGTATTCCACAGTGTGTTTTAATTATCGTTTAACTAAATCTTAGATTATGCATGCTTGTTGGATATCATTTTGCATGTCATTAAATCTTGTATCTTATGTGTGCTTATAAATTAAAGAAGGTATCGGTAAGAGTATGAAATCCAAGGGTGGGCTTGTAGGTGGCATACTCTGGCCTGTGGGTGGTTGGGGATGTTACAGTAGGACAGTCTTTTGTTTCATGATTTGTTGTGTGCTAGTACATACATGTTGCAGGTGGTTGTGGGAAGTCTCTTGCATAATTCCATGGATTATAATAGTTATAACAGACTACTGGTCCTCGACCTCCTCCAAAGCTTCTTCCTCCATGGCCTCCTCCTCTAAATCCTCCTTTGTTTCCCTGATTATCTCTTCATGTTGTGTTATACCGAGGTCCTTGATTATACTATGATTATGGGTTATTGTATTAATGTGGTGTTGTGCACTTTTGTGCATGATTATACTATTATTTCCCTTGAAATTGTTTCTCATTATACTATGGTTGTGTTCCAAACTGCTACATGGGATTTTACTATGGATGATGCCTAGTGTTATACTACGACTGTTGCACAGGTTATTATGTTACATGTTCAACCTGCACCCTGTATGTATCTTCAATCCTTTCTTTCATCATATCTAAGGTTCTACAATACTCGTCTTCGTGTCCAACTGACTTACAAAAGTTACAAAATGTACTCTTTGGTACTATATGGTACTTCTGCATCAATGGGAAATGATAGGGATCATGCCCATGTGTTTTGGAAATCTCACACCATGGTCCTCCTGAAACTAAAGGGTTTGACATACCACTCCAATATACTGTGAAAATAATGGATACTCATTTTTGTGATGGCCTTCTATCCTGCACATTGTGCACCAGCAATATTCTCTTTTCTCCTTTCCTTTATTCTGATTCAAATGGAATGTTAAGCTCTTTAGATATTGATTCAACTCTTCCATAGCTAGATATGTATGCTTGTATTGGTTTTTCTTTAGATGTAAAGTTTCTTGCAGAGCCTCACCTTGACATTGAAATTTGTTTTGTCTCAAAGAGTACTTCAAGTGTGGAAACAAAGAATTAACAAACAAATGTCTATGTTGTGTCTCAATAATAGTGTACTTTAACTTATATTTTAGCCTCTTGAATTTTTGGTCCACTTCCCAGACTGATATTCCTGGTTCTATTTGATCTCTATCATTTCATTCATAAATTGGTCTTTTGATCTTGGCTTCTGAAATTCATTTACCAACTGGCTCTTCACATCTGCTACAGTTGTAGGCGTTCCCGTTGGATTATTTTTTGCAAGACCCGTGTAGCATTCTAATTAACAGTCTCTAAATGTGATTTCCAATTGTGAAACCTTTGTATCCTCATCTATAATCTGCTTTTCTTCCCATATCTTCTCACAGATGAAAAAAAAAAATCCTGGGTCATTTGACCCGTCCCCTTGGAACTCTAGTAACTTGATAGTTGGATCTTTTCCTACTATTGTGAAATTTGTTGAACTACCACCTCAACGCGATGTAGATACTTGATTTCTACTTGTTGAACTTGTAGTTTTTTTATGGGAACCACGTCCTAGAAAAATTATACTACCAATAATCACTTGTTGGTTAACTACTTTTTCTTCTTCGGTTGTCTTAGTCGCACATGGGGTTGTGGGTTCCACACTAATTCGGATATGGAATGGAGAGCCTTCTTCTGCGTCGGACACATGACCTCTGGTTTTCCTCTCATATGTGGAGAGAAAGATATCCTCAGTTTTTCCCATGGCACAAAGAACATCTACCTCTTCCTCATCATTTTCCAAGCCCTCTCACTCTGCTACAAACCTCTTCTTACTGTTTATCTTATATTGGTAGGGTCATTCGCTACGTGTCACACCTGCATTCCTTATGATTTACCTAGTCTGTTTATCATCCATCATGATGGGGTCCATTTCCTCCTTCTGGATAATCTCCAGAGCCTTCTCCATTTCTCATATCTTCCTTAGTGCTTCCCCCAACTTCCCCATGCACACAGGGTGATCTAGCTATCTGATTCCATAGTCATCACGCCTTTATCATGTAATAAGATCTTAATCGACGTGTAAAGAGACATGATGTACCTCCCTCTGTGTCACTTCAGGAAATCCTACTCTGCAATAGTATATGACTTCCTTGTATCTACTACAAACTCAGTGATAAACTCCACAGTAATGTTGTCTAACCAAAAATCCACTGCAAGAGTGAACTTTTTATTAATTGTTTCCATCCATGCGATATTTTTAGCAATCCAAACTATTTGTCTAATTCGATTAGTCGGATGGTTATCTTTCAACCTTAATATCCACTCCTATAATAACTCTAGAAAGAAACATAAATATGCTTCATGTAAATCAGTAAACACATACCTCTGCTGGTACTAGCGTAGTTTATACCTGGAACCCATATTATCTTTATGCGCGAACTCTAACTGCTTTGTCTCCAACCATATTTCAATCTCTTGCTTCATAGGATTCCATGGCCTAAACATCCCTTTCTACCACTGCATCTTCTTCACCAAACCCCTTCCTATCTCTCCTTTTAAGTTCTATCTAGCAACGAAACCATTTGTTGGATGTATGGGCTAACCCAGGTTCTACCTTAGTTCTCCAACAAACCCCTTATCACCATTGACCCTTCTAGTAGACTGGAATGCTACACCATAAACATAATGCACAACGTAGTCTCACTCGATATTTTTTATGGATGATTGCAGGATGCAGGTGTCTACAGTCATGGAAGGGATTGGGGGATTTTATTTTTACTTCTTATTTCTACTTAACCATGCATTATATTACAATATTCATTGGGTCCATTCATTCTTTCATTCTTCATATCTATTCTAGTGTGTGTTGTAAGTAAAACCATTCATTCATATATATAACCATTCAATCATAATTACAGAAATAGTAAAACATTCAGAGACATTGCACACATAGTTTTACCGTGGTTCACCCCCATGGGGATACATCCACAAAGATCTTATTTTATTTCTTCTTCATCATCAAAAGGCACTACACGCATTACATCATAATATACTAGAGAGTCATGAGGTGGACCAGAGTCTCACCAAGCTCCACATCTTGCGACCTGACCCTTAGTTATATCAACTTCATCCAAGCTCCACAACTCTCACCAAAATACAGACTCAAGACTCTACAAGGACTCCAAAAGATACTAAAGATATGCTAATGGTCTCCCTCTAGATATATATCTATATGCTTCAACCTACTTTCTATATCTTCTATTTATATTACAAAATTGGGTTAAAAATCCTTACATTACATTCCAAAACTCTAACCCTAACATGGATAGGTTTGTCCATGTCTACGTTGTATTTTCGCAAATCCTATCGCGTGGGATGCTTTTCCTCAAAATATGGCACACTCTTCTTCTTGGCCCAATCTTCCTTGTTTGTTGCGTTGTTCTTGACCTCTGCTCCAAAATTGAATCTTCTCTCAACATAGGCATGCACCAACACATACCAACCATAACATATGTCACTTGTATACTAATCTTCAATATTGCTCCAAATTTCCATCCTTTGGATTGTTTCACAAACTTCCTATATTTTATGTATTTGATGCTCTATTTTGAGCAACACTATATGAAATCCTTGAAGGGGTGATTTTTTTTTCTCTCTTTGAGTAACCATTGTTCGATACACTCTTCATAACCCATAGCAAGTTCACAAAAATGTGTCGAGGAGAATTATTCCATATAATTTGTATCTTCAATGTGATATAAATATAACTCTCAATATTCCTCAATGATGAGGGATAATATACCCATGTAAGGGGCCATAAGCTATTGCAAGTATGATATCTATAGGTTTGAGGTGATAAATTTGAAATAACCAAAACTCCATCATCATTGATCATAATTTCTATTACATCCACAATTACAAAATTCCATGTCCACTCTGAAACTATTGGCATTGTCCTGATAGAATTTGGGCATTCTATTAAAATATATATACACTACAATCTATGCAACCATCACCTATAAAACCTAAACTCGTTGATTTTAAATCAATGGTATGTTCTCTTTTTGAACTTTGACGGACACTATTTTTTTGAACTTGGGTGATTTTTTGAGGGGAACTTACATCTATAATTGGTTTCTTCATATTCTACATATAAATCTACAAGAATGGATCTTGGTATCACAACCCTCTTTTGCCCTATAAAAAACTACAAAAAGAAAAAATATTACTTCCTTTGGGCACAATAAAGAGCTATGATACCAATTTTTATGATCCTTAATCTTTAAAATTTAATCACAAAAAATATATTAGAAATTCTCAAAACATCATTTTACATAAAAACCCTTGAGGTTTGTCAACACCTTACAATGAATCTTTCATGGAAGTGATCCACTCCTCTCCTCTTACCACTTAAGGTAGGGAAACTTCTCAATGAGATAAGCTCCAATACAAAATACTCCAATACACATCCATAAAGAGGAATTCATACTTATTTATAACCATATATGAAAAACTAATCATAACCAACTCCTAACCACCTAGTGGACCTTCTTTAATGAGGTTACATTACATTTGTTCTATGGTAACTAACTAGTGGGGCCTATTTGATAATAACAACCATATTTGACCTAGTCCCCTATACATTGAATAACCACCATACTACACAATTATAACTCTATTGGGTCCTTTCCCCCCCCCACATTACATCCCTAGGGATCATCCCAACAACAATCCCACATGTTTTAAAAATTTCAGACCCATTTCACTATGCAATGGCCTATGCAAGACAATAAAAAAAAAAAAAATTGTTTGGGTGAAGAAGATTTTTTTTAAATAGTATATAACGAACAATTGGTTTCCTACATGGGAAACAAATTCATGAAGAAATAAGGATAGCATAGGAGAGAGTTCACTTTATGAAGATGTAGAGAATAGTAGAAATGGTTGTGAATCTCAACCTTTCTAAGGCTTATGACAAATTAAACTAACTTCAACTAAGACTCATTCTAAAACATATAGGTCTTTTTTACCAAATACTGAAATGGATCATGGGTTTTTTTTACTATTGTATCCATTGCAGTGATCATTAATGGATCAACACCATGTTTCTTTAAACCTGCAAAACGACTCAAGTAAGGATTCCATTTGTCTCCCTTACTATTTATGATCATTATAGAAGGCTTAATTTGATCTACACTAGAGGCTAAAAGAACTATATCCTTGAATGGTTTTAATATAAGTATATCTATTTATTTGACTCGTTTATTATGTGTAGATGATGATTTATTTTTTTGTGATGGTTCCAGGATATATATAAACAAACTAAAGGATTTATTGGAGCTATACTATAACATTCAGTGTGGAAATCAATAATGAGAAACCATCACTAGCTCTCAATGGAGTAGGGGAGGATCAAATTAGAAGTATCCTACCAATTTTCCCATATACCAGAATGTGTAATCTCAAGTGGGGTTCAAGTATTTTGGGTTTCTACTAAAACTGGATTATTATAGGAATTATGATTGGAAATAGTTGATTGAGAAGATAGGAAAAGGGACTAAGTTATGGTGCAACTGATGGCTCTCTTTGAATGGAATATTAACCTTAGTAAAGGAAGTGTTGGAGGCTATACCATTATATTGGCATATCTTGTCTTATATGACAAAGGGTGTGTTTATTGGGGGATAAAATGAATTTGTTTTTTGGTAATTATTTGACAACTACAAGCCTTTGGAGGCTAATCTAAAAGGAGAGTGTATGGGGAAAAGTTTCAAATTGAAAAAACATTGAACCCTTAATTGTGTAGGAATGGATTGAAAAGGGTATCAAAGAAAATAAATATTCATCTATTGTCTAGAAGGGCACATTGTAGTATTTTCCTTTAGTAGGAAATTGGTTAGTTTGGAAAGTAAAAAATTAGGGTATTAAGTAGAAATCAAGTTTGGCCCCTTGGTTGGTAGTGGATTATATTATATAATTTCTAAGGGAATGATATAAACGTTGCAATGTAAAGGCATATATAAATTGACATACGATGTCAATGAAATGCCTTCATCATTTTGACATCAAAGTTGGAAGATAGATGAGATGATAACACTGACTAAGAGAGAGAAGTTACAGACTTGAAGGTGTATTCAACAAACTTAAATAGAAATGATATAAGGATAAAGGGAGAAGGAGAATAATTTGGTTTTACTTAAGAACCATATTAGGATAAGGGAGGCAGAGGATAATTTGGTTTGACATAAGAATATTTCTTAGGGGGATACACTTCTAAACTAGGGTATACAATTATGCTTGTGAGTGAAATTCTAAATGAGAAGTATGGTGGTTGTGACATACCCAACTTGATTTCCGGGTCACATTACTACTAAATTGAATAACATAAAAATTCAAATGTGGAAATTACTCACAACATGACATAACAACTCATGAAACTATCATGCATAATTAAAAACATGAATTAAAAAAATTACACACGCACAAAAACATTCATACATATAAAATATAGAGTAAATGCAACATTTATCCATGACATTAAACAATAAATATCACAGTGATCAGATCACTTTATCTTTTAAAAAAAATTACACAACTAGTTGTAGACGAAGAAATTTCCACCCAAACAAAAGCTTTATTTCACCATTTATCTCTACAATAAGCCACCCCTGACCTATGGATATGAGTCCACAAGTAGAGACAGACTCTTGTGGGTGTCTACAGTCCACAGTTATGCCTCAAAACTCATTAAAAACATAGTGACATGACTCCTACAACTATTCCAACCACCGACATCTCTTCCTTGTTATCCTACACAACCCAAGGGATGATATTTCCTTCTATGCACCACAGTCCCTTAGAAAATCCTCATCTCCTCTAGGGATCTAGTACAGACCAACCAAGAATCCCTCTATTAGGGGCTCCAATAAACCTAGTTGCAACAGGAGTGCTCACACAACATTTTCAAATTCTCTTTGGGTAATTTATGACCAGAAATCACTCACAGGTATAACATCCTCGTTCTTAACATAATCACTTGATTTAGAAAGTTATTTTCAATACCCATTATGGCTAGCCACTCATCTATATTTGTACTCACTTCTTGCTAACTATAAAAACTACTCTTATTTATACTTGGATTTTCTCTTCTCCCATGCTTGCATGACTCTTACTCTTCTTCTAAGTATGACTACACTCAACCCATTTTGGAATAATTGAGTGGGTTGACTTCCTCACCCAACCTCTTACATGAATTTAATGATTGATTGCTAAATAAGTGAAAGGGATAAATGGATAAATGAAAATTTTATTAATGAAGATGGCTTAATACTCAAGGAATATGGAAACCCCTCAAAACCCCCACTAATCCCCCCTCTCTTGTAGAATCATATTCCCCCATTACTCTAGTCCTTACCCATCTACAATCGATGGTGTATTCTATTTTATTATTTTCAAAGTACAATGATTACATATTACATCGTTTGGCCCCTAACCATTCATGATATTTATAAATATGCAATGCTAAATTAGGGGTCAAATCTCGGGTGTTACAATTCCCTCCCTACTATCTTCAACTATCCTCAGATTGCACATCAACACATGTGTACATGTATACATATATAGAATTTTACATCACAATACCCAATAATTGTTAAAGTTTCTTGTGTAATCAGTTATTATTAATCTTGATTATAATAACAACATAATAAGGATCTTCTTGAAAGAAACACAATCCTAAATGTACACAACATTTATCTGAGGAAACCCTCAAAGGGAAGAAAATTATAGGAAACCTCTTAATATAAATTCAATAACCAAGTGTAGTGTCTCTCACAAGAGAGATAACACCAAACAGAAGATCCACTAGAAACACTAACCAGAACAGAGTAGCGCAACACTTAGACCAAGATAGTCCTTAACCAAGATAACCTTCACCTTTACTTAGATACTCTTCCTTGTAGTTGCTTCACTTCTCCTTGTAGTTGTGTCTCTCAGACTTGCACTTCTCCTTGTAGTTGTGTCACTCTCAGACTTGCGCACTTGAGAGCTTGATGAGTGTATGTACAAATGAAGTGCTAGGCCTCTTATAAATACAAGTTGTGCCCCACTCAATAATTAGGTCAGGGCCGACTTGTCCACTTTACCTTTTTAATTCACATTTGTCTTGTCTAGGAACAATAGGGCCAACTTGTCAATATATATATATATATATTATCTTTTTCTTTATCCACAAAAGGGGATAAGAATATTCTTTACAGTTACACAATATTTTAAAACTCCCTCTTAACAAGAAGGATATTCTTTATCTTTTAATAGGTTACTGGATGTCATCATCAACTGAACAATATCATCTGTGTAATATCATCAACTGGATAATCATCATCAATTGGACAACATCATCAACTAGATAACATCATCAACTAGGTCACAACATCAATATAATCCACTTGGTCATCTGGCATCACGATCACTGACTGGTTCTCCATGAATCCATATTAAAAAAGTTTTGTTCTCTTTATCTTCACGCAGATGATACTTTTTCTTATCTTCTCACAGAAGATATCTTATCTTCACACAGAAGATATTCTTATCTTCACATAGAAGATATTCTTATCTTCACACAGAAGATATTCTATGAGTTTTTTCATTCCTTTTATGTTCTCCCTTCTCTTGTAGTCATATATCTTTCCCATCCACTGGGGAGTACTACTACCATAGCTTCACTCCCAGTCATCCCACATGAACTAGAGAAGCTAAGATGATAGTCTGGGAAAGACTAGACTCCCTTTCCATGATCCATGCAGGATCATGATACAAACCTCAAGAGCCAACTAACCATTCCACATGGTCAAGGTTTGTGTTCCAGGATACTCAATCCTTGGACAGAGGAGAGTATCTTCCCACTACCCCTTGGGTAAACATCCACACTCCTCTCTACAAGGGTGGTCACACCCCTCTCTACGAGGGTATTCTAGCATGTCCCTAAAGTATCCAAAACTCAACACTTGGATAGCGGCCAACCTTGGAAAATTTCTCATTCCCCTTCTCTACAAAGGTCTCTTCCTTCTCTACGAACATCTCTTCTCTTTGACTTCTTTATGAAGGTCTACCTATGGGATTGATCAGTCCTTCTCTATGAAGGTCTCTTCCTTCTCTATGAAGGTCTGGCTTATGGGATCTGGAAAAAAAACTCTTGTGGTCCAAAATATTTCCATGGTATAATACTATGCTACCCATCTGTTGGGCACCATCCATCTTCTTTCCCAACTGCACCAAATCATGATCCTCCATTTCGAACTCGGAGACATAGCTCCCTCTTGCACCAAAATAAGAGCTTCTAATCATCATCCTCGAAGTTCTCTTCTCTAATATCCTGGGTGCCTTCTTGAGTTAGAACATTTCTTTCTTTCTGACTTCATACTAGATCAAATTGTTCCCTCTGCATCTATAAGAAAGGTACTAGAACAACCTGCAGTTACCTGCATCTCATCAACTATATCTGAGTATCCATATTTCTCTTCATCTTGAACATTTATGTTCTACATCTTTAGGAGCCTCATGCTCCTATATAAGTACTAGATATTGTCTGGTCTTTACTGACTGTCACCATATCATAAGTCCTTCTCATGCTATCTAACTTCTGCAAGTCAATGCATAAGTTCTTTCTTCTCAGACCTATAAACTTACTTACAATATGCTTTATGAGATATGTCACTTAGTCAATCAGTCAGTAAAAATAAGTAGTAATCAAATAAAACTATATCATGATTTCTATTAGAGTAGTACACATATTTTCTTAAGTAACACTTGTTCAACCATGTACACATCTAAAACCCTAATCATGAATAAGACTTTTGAACTCTTTTTCACTCTAGCTATAAAATTACCAGATTTTTCCTTACTATCATAGCTAAACACATACCTTTGTCACTCTCATGAGTGATCATACCTTAAATAAATATTTTATCTCTTTCTTTATCCTCTTCTTTGATACTTCCTTCATAATTATGCATAGACACTGAAATAAAATGAGGTTAATTAAAATTCTCACAAAAATCCAACTTGTAATGATAAATTATTAAAGTAAACAAGATACTAAAAATAAACATGAATACTTATCTTTTGTTTTTGTGTGGGGAGGCTCCACAGACTCCACCATTTGTTATCTTTATTCAGATCAACTATCTTCAACTTAAAGTACATAATCCTCAATTTCTACTAAATATTTCTTTGAGGGAGGAGATTCCTCTTCCTCTGCCACATGTGCTTGATACTTTCTTTTCCCTTTTCCTTCTTCTTCGTCTCTTGCTCTTCCTCCCATGGTTCTAGTACACTCATTGTGACATGTTCTCATCTAGGATCATATGAAACTTATGCTTCAAAGATCTGAAGTTTCCAGATCCTTCCAGCCTATCTTCTACCCTCATACTGGTATCCATTCTTTCTTGCAATAGAAACCCTAGCCCTCCAGGCTATAGAAATAATAAAAAAATCAAATTTCTTGGATCTGAAACCTGAACTCACCAAAAAATGCATTGGACTGAGGTGAGTATACTGGTATATTCAGTTTCTGAAAATTTCAATTTATGACCCTTGAAACTGGACCAACGGATTTCTGGACTGGTGCTCCTGGTTTTCTGTTACTTCTGGTACTTCTGGTACCGGTAAAAACTAGGGTTTCACTTTCTAGGAGTTATATCCACTGAAAAGGTTTATTGAAGGTGTCAATGAGTTCCTTAGTCTAGGGTGCACGTTTATAGATGATCTTTGGGCTGAAATTCCTCTTTAATAAAAATCCCTAATTTTCTTGTATGACAACAGTGACGTTTTTCTTTTTCTGTGAAATATGCTCTCTTCATCTTAGCTCTGATACCATGTTAAATTTTCTTACTTAATCTGTTATTATTAATATTTATTATAACAATAGCACAATAAGGATCTTACTAAAAGAAACACAATCACAGAGTACATAAGCATTTATCCTGGGAAACCCTCAAGGGGAAGAAAACCCAGCAAAACTTCTTTAATATAGATTTAATAACCAAGTATAGTGTCTCTCACAAGAGATATCTCACCAAATAGAAGATCCACCAGAAAACCTAACCAGAACAGAGTAGTGCACCACTTAGACCAAGATAGTCCTTCACCAAGATAACCTTCACCTTTACTGAGATACTCTTCCTTGTAGATGTGTCACTTCTCCTTGTATTTGTGTCACTCTCAGACTTGTGCATTTGAGAGCTTGATGACTGTATGTACAAATGAAGTGTTAGGCCTCTTATAAACACAAGTTGTGCCCCACTCAATAATTAGATCAGGGCCAACCTATCCCCTTTACCTTTTTAATTCACATTTGTCTTGTCTAGGAACAATAGGGTCGACTTGTCAATATATATATTTTATCTTTTGCTTAATCCACAAAATGGGATAAGAATATTCTTTGCAGTTACACAATATTTTAACAATAATTTCACAATTTTATGACTTGTACAATAATTCCAACTGAAAATCTCTTATTCCTCTCATCATGCACAACCCAAGGAATTGTACCTCCTTCTCTGCATCGCATTACCTCAGGATATCCCACTTACCTTCCAAGACTCCAACATAATTTGGATAAGAAGAATCAAATTTATGGCTCTATGAACTCTAGCTACACCAAAATGGAGTATTTTTACACTCATGTACAAATGTACATTTATATTTCCTCAAAAATATGCAAAACGTTGCAGGTACTCTTCGTGCATGGCCCCTCCATGCTCTAGGTGGAGTCTTCAGGATCATAGCAGGTCCATTGGACCTTTAGTAGGTTTATGGCTTGGTTCTTGAGAACTTTGAATTTCCAATCCAGGATGTGCACTAGCTCCACAAAAAATTCCTCGCCGTGGTCCACCTAGATCACAGTCTAATCAATCACATGGTTAGGATCAGACACATACTTATTTAATAAAGACACATTATGAACTCTCATGGATGTATGAAATGCAAGCATGTATGCAACCATGCCTATCCTCTCTATAAATTCAAATGGCCCATAATATGTTCCTCCCAACTTTTGGAAACTTACCAATTTTAGCGAGCTCATTTTTAACTTTATTTTAAAAAACACGTGCTCACCCATTCTGAACTCACTATGTGCTCTACCCTTAGCTGCATATATTTTCTACATATCATGTGCCATATTTAAGTTCTACTTCATTTTTACCATCCGATCTTCCATTTCTCTTATCATTTCATTTTTCTGGCTCAATAACTACTCTATCTACTAGGTTATCCCAACTCACTGGCATGTTGCATTTTCTATCATACAAGGCTTCAAACTTGATCATATTTAGTGATGACAAGCACCCATTTTTATAAGAAAACTCAACCGAATGAAGATAATCTTCCCACTTGGAAGGTTGATATAGTACATACATCCTTAGCATATATTCAATTATTTGGTTGACCCTCTCTATCTTCCCATCTAATTCTGGATGATATGTTGTGCCAAAATTTAGATTTTTACCAAATAATTTGAACAACCCTTTCCAAAAATCGGAACTAAACTTGGTTTCTCTATCAGATATGATTTTTTTAGGCACACCATGTAGCCTAGCAATTTCCTTCACACACACACACACACACACACACATGTGTGTGTGTGTGTGTGTGTGTGTGTGTGTGAGTGTGTGTGTTTCAATGTTTGCCACCTTATGTGCCATCTTTACTGGAATAAAATGTGTAGACATTGTAAGCTTGCGCACCACTATCATGATGGAATCATGTTTCCTTGTTGTTCTAGGAAATTTGTTAATGAAATCAATAGTAACAATTTCTCATTTACACTCAGGAATGGGAAATGGTTGTAGTAATCCCACTGGATGTCAATCCTCGTCCTTTACCTTTTGACATTCCATGCANTGTGTGTGTGTGTGTGTGTGTGTGTGTGTGTGTGTGTGTGTTTCAATGTTTGCCACCTTATGTGCCATCTTTACTGGAATAAAATGTGTAGACATTGTAAGCTTTCCCACCACTATCATGATAGAATCATGTTTCCTTGTTGTTCTAGGAAATTTGTTAATGAAATCAATAGTAACAATTTCTCATTTACACTCAGGAATGGGAAATGGTTGTAGTAATCCCACTGGATGTCAATCCTCGTCCTTTACCTTTTGACATTCCATGCATATATCAATGAAATTGGCTACATCTTTCTTCATTCCATCCCAATTATATTGGCATCTTACAACTATAATGTTTTTTTGATATCCTATATTTTTAGCATATGACACATTGTGCATCTCTTTTAAAAATAAATTTCTCATTTCCTGAGAATTAGGAACATAAAATTTGTTCTTGTACAAGAGGATTCCATCCTTTTTCCAACCTGTAATATTTAAATTTTTGTTGTACATTATCCTAATGTAATATCTCATTAACTTGCACATAATGTTGGTCTACTATTACAACTTCTAAATTTCTATTTTTCAAATATGAACTATACATACTAATGGTTGTAACATGTATTTTATGAAACCTTCTACTGAGTGCATCAACCACTTTATTCTCTTTTCCCTTAATGTGATTTATATCAAATTCATACTCACTAAGTAATTATAGACATCTAAGTTGTCTAGCATTCAATGTTGGCTATCAAAACAAATATTTCAAACCATTGTGGTCTATCCTCAACTCAAATTTTCTTCCCATGAGATAATGCCTCCACATTTTTAGTGCATGAGCACTTTCTACCAACTCCAAGTCATGTGTGGCATAGTTCCTTTCATGCTCCTTCAACTTTCTTGACTCATAGAAAATTGCATGCTCATTTTGGGTAAGGACTCCACCAAGCCCTTATTTAAATGCATTAGTGCACATAACAAAATCCTCATTTGGATATGAAATATTTAAAATATGTTCCCTAGTCAATAAATATTTCAAGTGTTGGAAACTTTCTTGACACTTAGTAGTCCATTCAATTTGTATCCCTTTATTTTGTAAGGAAGTGATCGGGTTTGAAATCTTTGAGAAACTTGTAATGAATCTCTTGTAATAACTAGATAGACACATAAATGATCTAACCTCTAAAATATTATTTGGTTCTAGACATCCTCTTATTTCTTTAATATTTTTGGGATCCTCTACTATGTCATCCTTCGAGAAAATCCAAATAATGGATCTTCTTTTGATAAAAACATGCACTTGCTCAACTTGGCATACAATTGATGTTCTCTCAACACATGTAAAACCATTCTCAAAAGTTGTTGATGCTCATGTTCTATCTTTGAGTAGATAATAATGTCATCCAAGAAGACAATAATTTTTTTCCGAGTAATCCCTAAACATTCCATTCGGTAGACACATACAAGTAGCTAGTGCACTTTTTAAGCCAAATGAACCACTACAAATTCATAATGGCCATATATTCTTCAAACTATTATCTTTATAGTATATTCTTCTCAGATTATTACTTTATGATACCCTGATCTCAACTCAATATTGGAAAATATATTTGTTCTCTTCAACTGATAAAAAACATCATCAATCCTTGGAAAATGATACATTTTCTTTACTGTAACCTTATTCAGTTTTTTGAACTCAATGCATAACCTCAAAATTCCATCCTTTTTCTTCACAAAAAGAACTGGGACACTCCAAGGTGAGACAATCGGGCATATGTACCCCTTCTTCACCAACTCCTATAGCTATATCTGCAACTCTTTTAGTTATGGCATGCTCATTCTATAGGGATTCTTGGAAACTAGGGAAACTCCATGCATCAGAGAAATAGATAAGTCAATGTCTCTCTTGGGTGGTAATACCAACATTTCCCAAACAAATCTTCATACTCCTTCAAAACTAAATAGTATTGAATATTTGGCTCTTTATCCTAGGTTGGCTCTTCCATATATGTTTCATATAATTGGCACCTTTTTCTAAAACGTGTTTTCAATTGCAATGATGAAATCTATCTGATAGATATAGGCCTTGGAATACCTCGAATTGTCCTTAAATTTCCTTCCTCATAAATAAATGTGAAATCCTTGTAGCAATCTAGGATATCATGATGCTTGTCCAACCAATCCATGCCAATCAAACAATCATATGATCCAAGTGGCATGATGTTCAAATATGCCTTATTGCTAACTCCATTCATGTTCAACGAGTAATCTTTAACAAGATCATTGATTCGTCTCTTAGTTCCGGTGACTAGTTGAACCATCTGAGACTTTTCATGCTTACATCTCTTGAATTTAAATATTTCAACCATATTAGGATCTATATAGCTATGACTAGCTCCAAAATCAATCAAAATATCTATAGGATGATTTCCAATCTTACCTTCCACCTCAATCACATGGGATTGATAATATTGTTGTCTATTGTCCAATGCTACATAAATCCTTGGCACACTCCTGCCCATGTATTCCACTATATCATCTTCTTGAATGTTATGCACGGACCTCATCCTATCTCCTTTATGAGGAAAGTCTTTATACATGTGGCCCTCCTTGCATCCCCAACACTTTACAGGTTTTTGTCTTGGCCTTTTCCCCAAGAAATCTACCATATTGGGTTCATTTTGTTCTTGTTTCCCTTTGCTATATTAATATCAACTATTCCTTAAGAAATGTGGCTTGAACCCTTTCTTCCTTTGATCCATCTTTCCTTTATTTTTTTCATCCCAATATTTTTGAAAAGATGGCCTTTCCTTATTCTACTCATAGAAATACTTATATTTTCTCATGGATTCTTCCAAATTCTTCCACTCATCAAACTAAATTTAATCCTTCTATAATGATGGAAGTCCACTTAGAAATCTCTTAATTTTAACCTTCTCATTCCTGATGAAATCCACATACCTTATAAGTTCCTCATACTCTTACATGGTCTTGTTTCCTAGTTTAAGATCAAGGAATTCTTACATTTTCTTTTCATAGTAGTCCTCTAAATAGTATTAATTTTGGAATTATTTCTTGAAATGCTTCCAAGAAATTATCTTCTCATCAATATTCTTGATTTTCTTTGATTGGTCCAACCACATGGAAGCTTTCCCCTGAAGATGATATATGGAAATAGTTTCTTCCATATTTGATGAATAATTGTGCAATTGAAAAAAATTTCCCATGCCCAACAACCAGGATTCATATATTCACCCTTCCTATTATCTCCATCAAATATGGGTGGCTTAAGCCTCTTAATATCTCCTTGCAAATTATCTAACTCGGGCCTTCTCCATGATGTATGACAAGAGATCTACTTGGGATTCTCTATTATTATGAAAACATAGGTGCTCTTCTAGTTGAATGTATAGGTGAATGGTGATTCCTACTAAATCTTCTTGAGTTCCTCGACCCTCTATATTCATCCCTCCTATCATGAGATATGTACTCTTCTGCATGCCCTGCACTAGCCACATGTTTTATGCTTGACTCCTTGTTGATTTTCCTTTGTAGGTTATTCAAATTATGTAGCAACAAAGAATTAATTTGGTTCTACTCCTCTTGAGATCTTATCAACCTTTCATTATCTTCTCTATGGAGTTTTACTTCCCTTTACAAGATCTTCATCAACTCTACTATCTCCACTCTGCTTCTATGTCTATTGGACTATGTTTCTACATTTCCCAAATTGATATCCAGTTCTTTGATTTCATCTTCATGATTGTAAGACTCTTATGCATCATCCATATCTTTAGTCCTCATATCTAAACTTGATGTTTTATGCATGTACCTCTAATTCTACAAAAATGTGCATGCAAAAATTAATATTAGAATTATGCATATTGTAAAATATTTCATTGATTAGGTTATATGTCATCCTTCATCCTAATTTAGGAAGAACATAGATGCACTAATCTAAATATTGATCCTTCATACATATTCTCTTTTGAATCATCTTTCCAACAACTATATTCATGCCTCATTTTGATTTTTGTGCTAAAAGTTATAGCTTTCTAATTTTTTTTTATTTTTACTTAATTGTGCCATGTTCTCGGTGGTGTAATTTAGTTGAAAGGCCATCTTATTCCCTCTATAATAGAAAATATTTCAGGAATTAGATTTTTTTTTATATCAGATTCATATAGGATTTACAATTGTGAATACACAACAATTTTTAGAATTGGAATATGATGCTCCAATCAAATTCTATATAAATATGGAATCGATGAATTTTCACTTTTTACATTTTCTCCAGACATAGAATTTTTTGTCAAAACCATCTATCTCACAAATAGAGAAAAATTGGAAAACAATTCATCAAGACAAAATTGTTTGGATTGTTGAGGAGGTAAAAATTATGATGAATGACTAAATTTTTCTAGATTTGTGATCTGGTTCCCTTTTCCTCTTTCAAAGATTTCAAAAATCCCCCAAAAGTGTCCGATAATAGTGGTTTTTGTCTTGTTTCCACATCTCCACACCAAATAATTTGGAATTTGGACAAAATCCAAATTTGGTATCTTCGTTCCTATTTTTTGGGCAATCTATAAAAATTTCACCTTTATCTAGTTTCCAATCACCGAGCACCACCCAGATCTTTAAAAACCTCTAATTGATATTTTTCGGATAATTGAAGAAAAATTGGCTCATGGACCTCATTAACACTTTTATATCCTTCATTATTGTAGAAATTCTCTTTAAATTTCATCTAATTCTAAGTTCGTATGCTCTTATTATGGCCAAAACAACTTTTTGGCTATAGGCCTTTTTTTATCCTTATTTGTATTTCTCCTTTCCTTTCCTTTCCTCCTTCTCTCTTCTCTTTCATGTTTTTAGTTCTTCTCTTCCTTTCCCTTATTCCATTTTCTTCTTCTCCTTTTTTGTTTCCCTTCGTTAGTGATCATTAAAAACCCTTCATCATTGGTAAGTGAAATCCTTTGTATCGACGATCAGAAAAAACCTTTTAACGACCATCGAAAAGATCCTTTGTATCAATGATCTAAAAAACCTTCTATCGTCAATTAATGAAAAAGTATCCTTTGACAGTCAGGCAAAAAGTATCTTTCGGTAGTCAGGGAAAAAGTTTCTTTAGGTGTTCAGAGGAAAAGTATCTTTTGGTGGTCGAGGAAAAAATATCTTCTGGTGATCAGTGAAAAGGTTTCCATTGGCGATCGACGATATCCGAACAATTCCATCGATGATCTTGGAAAAATTGCACTTTTTTGGGTACCTCCAAAAAAACTCCATCAACGATCGATGATTTCCAAAAAAAATCATCAGAAATCTTAACTTTTCTTCACATCATCGAACTTGTTTACTTTAGAAGTTTTTGTCCAAATCCACATTAGATATAGACTGTTGATCTCAATATTAAATGTGATCTTAGTTGTTGATTCCCTAAACTCCTCCAAACTTCATTGAACTTCTCCAAACTTGTAGATAAATCTCAGTTGTTAATCAACAAATTAAATGTGATCCAAGATGTTCAACAAACTTTGCCAACATTGTCGAATTCTGAAATTTTTTTGTGACATCCACTTTTCTCCATTAGCAATTGACGATTTTCTTCTTCGACAAACTAAATTTTGTTCCCACTTCATTGAATTTTTTTAAACTCTAAAGTTTTTCAGTGAAACATGAAATTTTCTTCGGTGAACTTAAAAAATTTAACCAACCTAAAATGAATCTCAACCTTTGATTGTCTATTCAAATGTGATATGTTGCATCGATTCACCAAACTTCACAATCCCCATGAAAACATGAAATTCGACCTCCTAGGCCAATTTTCAACTTTGCAAATTGCAAATCGATGAAATTTATCATCTCTTCGACCATTATGTGTGCAAATTTGACTTGAATGTGTTTATAAATTTGGGTATTTCATTATGATTTTACAATTTTCCCCAAATTTGACATAAATCAAACTTTGGAACAACGAATTTACCAAAATCGTGCTAGTCTCTAGTCCATACAGGTCCAGTTTCGAACTAGAAGCTCTAATACCAATCTGTGGCATACCCAACTCCCTTGCTGGGTCACACTACTACTAAATCGACTAACATATAAATTCAAATGAAGAAATATACATAGCATGACATACTAGCTCATGCAACTGTCATGAATAATTTAAAACATGAATGCAAATGATTACACATGCACAAAAACATTCATACATATAAAATACATAGTAAATGAAACATTTATCCACATCATTAAATAGTAAGTAACACAATGATCACATCACTTATATTTTTTAAATGTTTTACACAACTAGTTGCAAAAAAATGGCATTCCACCCAATTGTAGGCTCTATTGCACCAGTTCTCTCTGCAACAAGCCACTCCTGAGCTGGGGGTATGAGTACACAAGGATGGATAAGCTCCTACATGTGTCTGCAGTCCATTGTAATACATCAAAACTCACTAAAAACACAGTGAAATGAATCATATAGCTAGTCCAACTACCAAATTATTTTCCCCATCAATCGGCACAATTCAAGAAATGAGATTTCCTTCTTTACACCATACTCCCTCACACAATATACATCCCCTCTAGGGCTCAAAGATAGACCTCATAGGAATCTCTCTACTAGGGGCTCCATGAAACCTTACTACAATAGGAGTGCTCACACATCATTTACAAATGCTCTTTTGGTAATTTCTCATCAGAAATAATTCATAGAAATAAAAATGTCATTCTCTGCATAATTACCATATTTAGCAAGTTATATTCAATAACACTATGGATAGCCACTCTTATACAAAAACCATCCATATTTTTTCTTACTTCTTGCTAACTATAAAAAATTGTCTTCTTTCTACTCGAATTTCATCGTCTCCAATGCTTGTTTTACTCTTACTCTTACTCTTCCCCAAAGGATGATTACATTCAACCCATGTTTTCATAACTAAGTGGGATGACATCCTCACCCAACCTCTTACATGAATTCGATGATTGAGTGTTAAATAAGTCAAAAGTATAAATGGCTAAATGAAAAACTGATTAATGAAGATGGCTTAAAACTCAAGGCATATGGAAACCCCTCAAAACCCTCATTAAGCCCCCTCTCTTATCGAATCATAGCCCCCCATTACTATTTTATTCCATCAATAGTCGGCAGTATTTAATATTTTATTATTTTAAATGTACAATGTTTACATATTGCATTGCTTGGCCCCTGGTCAATGCCATTCATAATACTTACAAAAATACAATGCTATATTGGGGATCAAAACTAGGGTGTTACAGTGGTGGAAGGTGTCATGAAAGATAAAATCCCCTCTTAAAGATAGGGTGTATATGTGGTTAGTACTTTGAAACAAATCACTTACACTAGAAGTGATCCAATGAAGAAATTGAAGTGGCCCTAGTCATTGAATATTATGTAGGCATGAGAGTGAAACCATTAATCATCTATTAGTAGGATGTCCATAAGTTGAGGTGGTTTGGATATAATTGGAAAAGGTGATTGGTTGTAGGATGGGTGGTGATAGTTTATAGTAGAGGAATGCTTACATAATTGGTTCAAGAAAAATGAACTAAAATCATTTAAATAAATTCCATTGGTGGCTTCTTAGGCCATATGGCTTGCTAGGAATGTTGAAATGTTCTAAAATAGATAACCTCTAGCATTTCAATTTGCTTCACAAATAAGGAAAAGTTTTGGAATCTTTAAATACATCTCAAATGCAATGAATCCTAGAGTTTTGACTCATCCTCCTATATATAATGAAATTGCTTGGGGATATTTTAATGGCACTTGTTAGGGCCCACGGTGCTAGAGGCATACTTTGTCTGAATTATTCTCGTTACGTAACACTTAAAGAAAGATTGATGGGGTGGCATACATAACCTATTGAATTTATGGCCTTGAAATTGTTGATGAGGTTGGTAGTTGACAAAGGGTTATAAAAGATACAATTCTATGGGGATTCAATTGTGGTCGTTAATTGGATGAAAGGTCAATTTAGGATGGAGAACTTTTTCTTGTATCCAATCTTTGAAACTGTTAGAAGTATGAAAGTGATATTTTCAAATATTACATATCAACATGTTCATAGTGAATTAAATATTGTAGTAAAAGAGTTTCCTAGTAAAAGAGTTTCCCAGAGAAGGCTTGTTGATGGAATCAGATGTAGGGTTTATGAAGGAAATAAGAAAAGGAGTTAGTGATCTTGGTATTTTGATGATATTATTAAAATCTCAAAACCATAATCTTCAATGCTATGCCTAGTTTATACTTAGTCTTTTCATATTATAGAGTTCTATTTGAAGAGACTTGTTGACGGAAATACTTTGCAAGAAGTGATTATATGGTCTTTTTTATGTCCTTAGGTATCAATATTGTTTTATTATGATCAATTAGTTTTTTATGAAATGTAATCTAAATAATAGAGCTATCTATATGAAGGGTAACCATGAGTGTTTTCAAAGGGATAATTTGTTAGAAAGTTAGTAGGATGGCCTTTGTGATTTTTGTGTTTTGATTTGGTTTAATGTTATTGGAATCTATATGTAGAATGTAATCTTATGAAGAATGTAATCTTATGAGGGAAAAAAATAAAGTAATAGTATGTTTATAAAGGTATTCTTATAAGGAAAAAACTATTAAAAGATATTTCTCTAACTCATAAAATTTATGAATTGGTAATTTATGTAAAAAAAATTAATGTAAATCTTATATCTAATTAATTTTTATTATGTCTAAAATTAAATTATTATTATTATAGTAAAATATAAATATAATGAAAATAAAATTACCATATATCATTATTATTTTTAAAATAATAAATATAAAAAATAATTAAATTAAATATATTTAAATATTAAATATTTTAAATAATAATTTTAAAATAAACTATTTCTTAAAAAATCAAAATAAATATGATGAATTATATTTATTTATTATTTATTTTTGAAATTACAACAATAAATATTTTTTTCCAACATAAAACATGAAAATCTATTTCTTTATAGGCTAATTACATCTCCAAAAGGTTACATGTACATTTTAAGTTTAGAGAGTTTGAGTTTTATTTATAATCCAAAAGGTTACATGCACATTTTAAGTTG
>SNQJ01S0004059.1:327514-338629 GCA_010110895.2 Picea sitchensis | reverse complement strand
ATTTAGATAAATAAGTTAGTTGCATTGATTTCAATCATAACCTAATGCAAAACAATAAAGTACATTAAATCATTTAGAGCAATCAAATAGTTCAAATGATTTCAATAATGAAAAATATTTTGATACTTGGATTTCACTTATAGTACAATGAAAAAATGATTAAGTGCAGTAGAAATATAAAAACTAGATTCCTATTACAATCCATAAGTCACAAGGATAGACCTTGAAGAAATGTACTCTTAAAGAAACATGAAAGACAAAGTATGACATTTATTGCAATATCTAAAGTTAAAGATTTGAATGTTCTATGATTTCAACCTCTCTTTAATACAAATTTACTTAATTTTTCAACCTCTCTTTAATACAAATTTACTTAATTGTGGGCTAACAAGTAGTTTAACCTTTCCTCCCTTTAACAAACCTCTTAACCCAAATGTTGGATGCATGTTAACTCTTTAAATATTCTTAACTCTTTAAGTATATTTTTTATTAATACTATATATATTCTCAACAAACTAATGGTAACTAAATAAATTTAATATGATTAAATTAATCTTATATTAATTTTTATTTAACATATTAAATCTTTTCTTTAAAATAACATTCTAAATATGATATATATTTTTTAGTATATATAGTTTTATTAGTTTTTGACCTCCTTTGCTTTGAAATGATAAATTTTATATATATATATATATATATATATATATATATAATTTCTTATTAATACTTTAAAGTAACATACTAAATATGATATATATTTTTTTAGTATATATAATTTTATTAGTTTTTGACCTCCTTTGCTTTGAAATGATAAATTATATATATATATATATATATATAATTGCTTATTAATATATATTTTGGTTATTATAAAATTGTAAGGTAAAATTTGCTTTTAATTTAAATTATATATATATATAACGTTTATCATCATCGTATATAAGATGTTAATATCATTATATATAAATAGTAACTTACCCAAAATATCAACCACCTTTAAATAAATATCAATATCCATTACCTTTAAATGAATATGAATCAAATATCAATATCCACAATATATACATATATAAGTAGTAACTTACCCAAAATATCGACCACCTTTAAATAAATATCACTATCCATTTACCTTTAAATAAATATGAATCAAATATCAATATCCACTACCTTCAAATAAATATGAATCAAAAATTAAAAAGTGGTAGCTTACCCAAAAATATCAACAACCTTCAAATTTTGTCCTGTTTTTAAAACACTGCATCAATGAATAAAATAAACTGGACCATCAATTGATAAAATGCGAATAATTTTGGTCCGGTTTTAAAACATGTGCCAAGCACGTAGGAGTTGTGAAGTAGGTAAGACTCTAAAGCCCAATAAAATCAGATTCCTATCTCTGCCACCATGCTCAGCAAAGAATGATTTCGATGGGATGTTCATGCACTCACAGGGGTTGAGAAGTTTGAATTGGAGACGTTCTTGCCATGCCTTGCTTGTCCGCTTTCATAAAGTTAACAGGACGTATTCGGGCTTAAATGACTGCTGGGGTCCTCTCTGTCGCAGCTGGAGGCACCAGTAAGGCTGTTGTTAGTCAATACAAAGAGGAGTACTTTCATTCATTTTCCACACTTGGCTTCCCAAATTCATAACTGGGTATTTTGGAGTCACAGAAAGTCAAGAATGGGTATTTGGGGCGGCGTTTATTTGCTGGTTGATTGAGGTTGTTTTGGCCTCAGCAGAGCCATCGTTGCAAATCATTGTCATTGCCTTGAACTAAGTTTTGACACGGGTTACAGTTAATTTACTGTAATGCAACACCATGGTGGCAGCTGGATATCGTATAAGTAACTTTCCCAGCAAATGCCATGGCCATGAAGAGTGCTATGCTTGCAAAATACTCAATACCCTGAAGTTGCAATATAGGTTTGTGAGATACAGAAGAAACGATGGAGAATACGATTGTTTCTTTGAGTGTATTGCTGGTGCTGCTTTCATGGGGTTTGCAGAAGATGAACAGAGCCCAAGCTCTTCCTCCAGAGGCTCAAATTTTACTGCAAATGAAAACTAGCGTGGAAGATCCTCATTCTTCCATGAAAAACTGGGAGGACTCCATTGATGCGCCTTGCAGTTGGAGTGGGATTACCTGCGACAATTCTACAGGTATGGTCACTGAAATCATACTTGAAACCAAATTTCTGAATGGTCCTTTTCCTTCTAATATATGCGGTTTGAGAAACTTGAAGAAACTTCAACTGGCTGTAAATTACCTTTATGGCAATCTACCATGGACCCTCATGAATTGCAGCCAGCTCAAGTACTTGAATCTTTCCAATAATTCTCTATCTGGTACTTTACCGGACTTCTCTCCTTTGAAATCCCTTCAAATTCTTGATTTGACATTCAACAACTTCACAGGTGCATTCCCTTCCTCTGTAGGAAGTTTACCAGAATTGACCTCTCTGAACCTGGGAAACAATCCATTCCGCCCAGGAAAAATACCTCAAGAGCTTGTGAATTTGAAGAAACTCAATTATCTTGACTTATCTTTCTGCAATCTGGTAGGAGAAATTCCGAGTTTTATTCTGAACTTTACAGATCTGGGTCTGGTGGATCTTTCTACCAATTACCTGAATGGATCTATTCCAAATGGAATCTCCAAACTTAGAAACCTCGCCCAACTGGAGCTGTACAATAACAATCTTACTGGAACTATACCTCGAGAACTGGGCAATCTTACATTTCTGCAATATTTTGATGCATCAAAGAACATGCTTAGTGGTAACATTCCAGAGGAAGTTGGTAATTTGAGAAACCTGGTTTCCTTTGAGGTCAACAGGAACCGACTGACAGGCGAAATTCCTGAAAGCATTGGGGAGTTACCCTATCTTGAAGGTTTATCACTGTATAAGAACAACTTCACAGGCCAACTACCACAGAAACTTGGCAGTCTATCCAAGTTTAATTTGCTCGATGTTTCTCAAAACCAGTTTAATGGCACGCTACCAAGAGATATGTGCAGAGGAGGAAATATGCAATACTTTTTGGTTATCGATAACTTTTTTACAGGAGAGCTACCTGAAACCTATGGAGATTGCAAAACTTTGGTGCGTTTTAGAGTTAAAAACAACAATCTGAATGGTGCGGTGCCCAGAGGAATTTGGGGACTGCCAAATGTTAACATTATTGATCTAAGCTTCAATAAATTTGATGGTGGAATTGATTCCGGGATCGGAAATGCGAAGGAATTAAGACAATTGTGTATTCAGAATAATCAATTCTCCGGGATTCTGGTACAGGAGATTGGCATGGCAAAGCTATTAGTCAAACTTGAAGCAAGCAATAATCACTTTACAGGTCCAATACCAAAGGAAATTGGCAACTTGAGGCAGTTGGGTGATCTGCATTTGCACAAGAATATGTTCGAGGGATCCATTCCTGATGAAGTTGGTTTCTGTGTTTCTTTGGCTGTTATTAATCTTGCAGAAAATAATTTGCAAGGATCAATTCCAGAGTCACTGGGATATATTGCTAATCTGAACTCTTTAAATATTTCAAACAACAAACTATCTGGTTCGGTTCCAAAAGGTCTCGGTGCACTGAAGCTCAGTTTTCTTGACTTATCCAATAATAAGTTAACTGGGCCTGTTCCAAATTCACTCATTAATGAGGCATACAGACAAAGCTTTTCAGGAAATCCAGGGCTCTGTGCTAAAAGATCTGGAAAGGATAATTATTATGGTAACAATATACTTGGGACTTGTTCTGATTCTCATCCTGGGAAAGAATCCAGACAAATTGGAATTATCTCTGGGCTCATTGTTGGCACAGCATTGTTAGTATTAGTGATTGGTTTAGTAGTTTTTCAGCGAAGATATCATCAAAATCAAGTTGACTTAAAGGATGAAAGGGACAATTCTTTTTGGAGCCTTAAATCTTTTCATAACCTGAGTTTCTCTAAGGAAGAGATTTGCAAAGCTTTATTAGATGAAGAAAATGTTATAGGAAGTGGAGGATCGGGCAAGGTATATCGTGTGCCTTTGCAAACCAATGAAACTGTAGCAGTAAAACGAATATGGACAATAAACATTAACAACAAGAGGCAAAATGGTTTAAACAAATTGATGAAGGCAGAAGTGGATATCCTGGGAACAATTCGGCATAAAAATATTGTAAAGCTTTATTGTTGTTTGTCAAATGGTAATTCAAATCTATTGGTATATGAATACATGCCAAATGGGAATTTATTTGATGCTTTGCATAATAATAATGAAGAAACTACATCAAGGGGAAGTGGTTTGGTTTTGGACTGGCCAACACGGTACAAGATTGCATTAGGAGCAGCTCATGGATTAGCATATCTTCATCATGGTTGCTTGCCTGCAATTGTTCACAGAGATGTAAAATCTACCAATATTTTGCTGGATAAATGTAATGAGGCAAAGATTGCTGATTTTGGTATTGCCAAAATTCTTCAAGCTCGTGGAGGAATGGATTCAACCACAGCTATTGCGGGAACCCATGGTTACATTGCTCCTGGTAGTATTCTGCTTCCCTAATTTGCACCTTTACCATAGAAAAGACAGTTCTATTTTCAGGTTTTTATTGGTTTGCAGTTATTGATATTAGCCTTTTTCAAAATTCATTTATGTTTGTATGTATATATTTGTGTTCTGAATGGTTCAATAATTACATTCGTTTTTGCTATGCAGAATATGGGTACTCTTTGAGGGTTACAGAAAAGAGTGATGTTTATAGTTTCGGTGTGGTCTTGTTGGAGCTTGTTACTGGCAAGCAACCAATTGATCCAGGATTTGGTGACAACAAGGATATTGTAAACTGGGTTTCACACAAGGTACGTTCCCAGGAAGATGCTTTTCAAGTTCTTGACTCGAGAATTTCCGGGTCGTTTAAAGAAGAAATGTTCAAGGTCCTGAAAACAGCACTACACTGTACTTCCAAACTCCCGGCACTGCGCCCAACCATGAGAGAAGTTGTACAGATGATGGTGGTTGCTGATCCTTGCAGTGGTGATTTCGGGGCAGTCGAAAAGGAAAAACTCGCTACAACACAAATGTCAAGGTAAATATTGAACAAAATGCCCATAACAATTCTTGTTTCTCCATGGGGCTTTGTCTGAATTGTCTCCCTCGCTAATTTAGATTGAAGCAAGATGACTTCCCCGTAGGTAGGAACAGAACCTGAGTGCTCATCCTCACAAATTTTCATATTACTGGTTGTATTACTTAAATAGACTTCCTTCACTAGACATTTTCTTTCCAAAGCTCAGCGATATGATGAAGTAATCTTCTTCCCATACACTGTTTGTTCTATTATAATCCTATCCTATTCTATTCTATCTTTTATATGGTTATGGTTTTGTTATATGGTTTTATCCTATTCTATTCTATCTTGTATATGGTTTTGTGTACAAGCATTTATGATAGTTAATAGGATTATTCTATTCTATCTTTTATATGGTTTTATCCTATTCTATTCTATCTTTTATATGGTTTTATTCTATTCTATTTTTTATATGGTTTTGTGTACAAGCATATCTGATAGCTAATAGGATTCAATTGAAGAGTTAAACAATTCTATCTTTTATATGGTTTTGTTATATTTTTTTATATGGTTTTGTGTACAAGCATATCTGATAGCTAATAGGATTCAATTGAAGAGTTAAACAATTCTATCTTTTATATGGTTTTGTTATATGGTTTTATTCTATTCTATTTTTTATATGGTTTTATGTACAAACATATATTTTTATATGGTTGTGTACAAGCATATATGATAGCTAATAGGATTCAATTGAAGAGTAAGAGTTAAACATTAGGTTAGAAAGTTTTTTGATAAAAAATTAGTACGAGGTTTTGATTGTTAATAAAATTTAATTGAAGAATTATACATTAAATTAGGTTAGAAAGCTTTCTGAATAAAATTATATCTGAAATTTGAAAACATTAAATTAAATATTGACATTCTTGTGGTTTGGTTGTGAAATTCTTAGTGCACTAAACTTTACAGTTATTTTTCACAGTATACCTTTAGAATCTAGAATCTCTGGTCTGAGTGAAGAGGAATGCGTGAGTGCTTCTGTGAACGTTATATGGCTTGTGCTATAATGCAGATTTAATTATAGTCGGTATCATCAAGGATTATATATGGATTATTTAGAGCGAGTGAATGTGACAAATATTATGATCTTTGAATGCAAGATGTTATCGCTTTCATTGTTACAAACTAGCTGATGTAGATTATCATTTATCTTTAAGATTATCATACACAATTGGAGGAAGCTGGTTCACAATTTTGAAAATATAGTCTCAATGGGTTGTATTTTAAAATGTTTAAAAGGTATGTTTGAAGTTAAAAGTTGAATGCTGGTATCTTATCATTTATCTTTAAGATCTGTTCATATACAATTGGAGGAATTAGCTGGTTCACAATTTTGGAAACATAGTCTCAATAAGTTGTAATTTTTAAAATGCATGTTTGAAGTTTACATAAACATCATTTATCATTAGGATGTTCATGTACATTATGATGTTCATGTACAATGGGAGGAAGCTAGTTCACAATTTTGAAAACACKGTTTCAATGAGTTGTATTTTAAAATGTTTGAAGTTGACACAAGTTACATTATTGGAGTTAGTTTTTACATTTCTTATGTTATAATGTTGTGACTATGAGACTATATTCACATTTTATATTTATAAGCTTAAATTTTTAACCATACTAATCATTGTAGTATAGGGAGCTATTCAAGAAAAGAGATGTACAATCTTAACATAGTTCATTCATTTTCTTGAGTTGTAGTTTAAAATGTTTGAAGTTAACCATTGTAGTATAGGGAGCTATTTAAGAAAAGAGATGTACAATCTTAACATAGTTCATTCATTTTGTTGAGTTGTATTTTAAAATGTTTGAAGTTGACATAAGCTACATTCACTTGAGTTAGTTCTTACATTTCTCACCTTATAACATTTCTTATGTTTCTTATGTTATAGCATGTTGTGACAACAATATCATACTCACATTTTTATATTTATAAGCTAACCAATGTAGTATGAGGAGGTATTCAAGAAAAGAGATGTACAATCTTAACATAGTTCATTCATTTGGTAGGAACATAGTTGTTCATTTAGTAGGAAATTAAGAGTTACATGAATCCATAGTTTCAACACCTCACAATGTYACATTGATCAAAGATTTAAGAGATTAGTTCGTATAGATTTTTATTGTAGCTATGGAAGAGTCTATTAACTCATATGAAGGTGATTTGTAAACTATTTTAGATATTTTAATGGATGGTTGGTCATAAAATATCTTTAACATGTTACTATAAATCTAGTGATAAGATTTACATATTTTAAGAAGTTAATGCAAATCAGTGTGCAATGTTTACATGTAATTTAGCTATAATATTAAAAGCATAATCTCTTTATCAATAAAATTAACCGAGAAAATAAGAACGAATCTGCATTAATAAAATCACACCACAGAACACCATGGACATAAGATTTACCGTGGAGAAACCTACAAGGGAAAATGTCCATCTAGTAATAACTATTGTGGATTGTTCTTATTATTCTTAGGCATACAATGAAAATATAGATAAATATTGATTGATATTGAATGACATGGTTATCTTCTCCCTATGTATCATTATATTATCCCACTCCTTTTCATTGCTCAATTATGGAATACAAACTTATTACAACCAGATGGTCCCCATTTCTCCCCTAGTTGTTGAGGTTTAACACCATCTAATCACTGTTAGTTAGAATTAGGATTTTTGCATTCTCAAACCCCTGATTAGGCTTAGGGATTTGGACCCTCTTGAATTTTTGGAATTTGGAGTACCATACATCGTTAGTTCCACATGTGTAAGTAACAGGAGTAGACATGGCTTCTACTTGATGTTGTGGTGGCCAAAGCAACGATCAAATTGCCACAAACATAAATTTCTCATATGATCTTTGTTTTCAACACATGATACATGTCGGAAATATCTCAATGACAAGATTGCAATGAAACCACTCTGCCATTTCAGCCATGTGTTAATCCCAAAAATGTGATTTAAGCTCTAAAATAGGCAATTTTTACTTTTAACCTACTTAGTGAAATTCATGATAGATTTAAAAATGGTCTTGACAAGGCCATAACTCTAGTTTTCCACTCCATAAAGCATCAAGAAAGAGAAAAAACATATATTGATCAATTTGAATCAAAGCTCCTTATTTGTGGAGGCTTTTGGCTCCCAAAAGTTTTAATTCTAAGAGGCAATTTTTAGTTTTGACCCTACTTAATGGAATTCATGTTTGATTTTAAAAATGGCCCCAACATGTCCATAACTCTAGTTTTTCACACCATAAGGTACTGAGAAATACAAAATATATATATTGATCTATTTGATTCAAAGCTCCTTAATTTTGGAATCTTTTGGTCTCTAAAAGTTTTGCTTCTAAGGGATGAGGAAAAAATACTCACCACTCTCCTTGGAGTACCACTTTGCCTTGCTAAATAGTTTCGATTTCATTCCACCTTGCAAGAGTTATTACTATCCCATTTATTTATTTTAGTCTTAATATGAAAAAGTATATCTTCTACTAACTCTTTGTTAGGGACCTACCCTAACCTCCCTACTCCAGGGTAATTAGGAGTTAGTTAATTAATGTATGAGGCCATCATATTTGAAAAAAACCCACAGTTAATTAATGTATGAGGCCATCATTTTTGAAAAAAACCCATTATGTTATTAGTGAGTACTTAGTCAATGTAAAAGAATCATCTTTATTAAATAAGGCCCACTAGGTAGTTGGTACTCATTAATGATGGAACCACAAGTAGTTAGGTTTTTGTTAGTGAAAAACTATTTATAGAGACAGTAGGCTATGTAGTGTTGTGTCAAGTGTTGTTACTATATTGGAGCTTAGAGCAAAGGAGGTTTACCCCTGAAACAAGCCCATGAATATTGTTCTCTTTTTTTAGATTATCAATACAAGGGTTATATATCATTGTCTCTTTTATTTTCTTTTTTATAGTTTATATTTCTTAAATAATTGATCCATAATCAATGTTTCTACTAGTTAAGTACACTACAAGTGGTATTAGAGCTCTTTCTTTTGCCCTCATGCACCCAATTTTTATAATTTTTTAGAGGCTAGAGACATGTCTAACATCTTTAAACATAGAGATACCTCATTCAACACTTAAAATTGTTGTTGGGGAAAGCATACACACATGGATTCATACAAGTGGAGTCACCTAGTTGGAAACCCTTATACATCAGTCTCTGTTGGTACCTCAACGAGTAGTATCACATTAGATATAATCTACCTACATATTTGATCTTCCATGTACCTCGAAGTACATTGGAAGCCCCTAGGTGCCCATGAAAATAACCTTACATAAGCCTCTTGTTCATCTTTTTGCTACAACACACCAAGAATAATGCTTAGGAAATAACTCTTACATAATAGGGAATCGGGTAGTACAATGAAGGGTATGGTATATCCTCCTTAGTTGGTGCTATGAAAGATTCAATTGGGCACCATTATGGAAAACCTTAGTTATATTACAGAGCTATAGTGATAGACACTCCCTTGTGTGTAGTGTTAGGAAATGATGAACACTTCCACACTAAACCTAGTAGAAGAGAGGAAGAAAGATTTAATCAAGAAAGTAAATGACAAAGAAAACACACAATACATAGAGATTTTACCGTGGAAAACCAACCGAGAAAACCAACATTCCTTGAGCATTTTTCTCTCTTGTTGTCTTATTCCTTCAGAATAAAAGGTTACATGCCTAACGTTGGTCTACACTTAAGAAACAATCAACATCATACCTTATTTCTTTACACAAGAATAACCTTGTAATCAATTCGTCTTACATCTACATGACCAACAACCTCTAAAATGATTTCTCTAAAGATTAGTTTTTACAACATTACAACACGCCTTATTTATAATATTTACAGTAAGTAAAACCCTAAAGAAAGGCACCCAAAAATGGTTACAGATCCTTGCAGATCATTGGCTACAAATCCTACGAATCTCGAGATTTTGGTACAATCTACTCTAAGTCAGTTTAACACTCGATTACTAATAAACTTCCATTCGGTCTTCAGTCGGTTGCCATGCACCTGCCTGTTGGCTTCTTTTCAGTTGACCTCTTCGACTTGTTGTCGATTTCTTCGACTTTGACTTTACCCGGTTGATCATCCTCTACCTTCGACTTGCTTTCAATTTCTTTAACTTCAAATTTACCTGGTCGATCCACCTCGACTTTAGACTTTCACTGCAAAGAATATAACAACCCAAGATTTGCCCACTTGTTGTCTTCTTTGTTGAAACCGAGAGATTTCTAAACTCTCATTCAAAAATCTAGGGAAACAATTCCCATTGCCTCTCTGTAACAACCCTAGTAGAATATATACTTAGGGATTATTAAGTAAAATATTTATTAGGTAATTAATTTTTCCTAAACATGTTAATAACTAAACAAAGATTAGTCTAATGATATTAATTAAGTATTTATTAATTAATTAAAGGTTATAATTTTGATTAATTAATTAATTAATTAATTAACTACATATTATATTCAATAACACGGGTATTAAATTTAAAAGTGATAATAAATTATATTGTTTAAATTAAAAAGGTTACGTATATGGAAGGGATAAGGGGCATTAATAAATGGATAGGGAACATTAATAAATTGGATAAGGGGCATTAACTATGTGGATAAGGGAATGAATGCAGGGATAGGGAAATAAATGAGGAAAGGGCGATGAAGGAGGGATATGAGGGGAGGAGGTTTACGAAGGTAGGGGAGATCATTCTACGGGAAATTTTATTTTGGAGGGGGCTCTCTTGGATTTGCAGAGAAGAGAGTTGAGTTCTGTAGGCGGGAGGAATAGTACAGGGGGCATCGGTTTGCTGGGGGTTTTGGGCACGGGGGCTAGGATATCCATATGGTATCCTGGAGGTAGGTAGTTGTTCTAGTTGGCAGGGTGGAGACTCGGTTTTGGGGCAGAGTTGGTCCGTGGATTCAAGCTGGGCAAGGCAACAGCAGGAAGGTCAACAAGACAAGCGGAAAACAGAG
>SNQJ01S0004059.1:295968-311483 GCA_010110895.2 Picea sitchensis | reverse complement strand
CTGAGATAGTCTTTTGGAGGTCCAAAAGCTTCCCAATGGGGAGGTGTGATCAGGGGATCAAATTTTGCTCAATTTTCAAAATGCTCGGAATGTGACGAAAACAGTGCCATTGCGTTCGTCTCGTCTTCCTGATTCCGGCAGTATATTTACTTTCGCAAACGGAGTCCGTATGGAGGAGAAATCGCGATCTGTCCGCCAAGCCAAACAGGTAAAAATTTGGGATGCTGACTGTACCTGTCCGTACAGTCCGTATGGCCACGTGGAGGGCCATACCATCATGATGATGTGGCAATTTGATGACGTGGCACATATCGGTTGGTTTTTCATTGGCGAATACAGTGTTGACACGTGTCTTGTTGGCAGCGAATAATAAGGAGACACGTGGCCCAATCCATGGGCGCCACGTGTCCCCATGTGGTTGGTTTATTTTTGTTGTGCAAAATTTATTGGAGGCCGCGGGGTTCGACTCCCGGACCTCCCACACAGTCCATGGCTTCACCCGACCTCCCGACCATTGGGCCACACAATGTTTCTTGTTAACTATATGAGTTCGCATATATTTAAGTTTGTGTAAATGTATTTTGGGCAGGGGGTCGGGCCGGGGCTTAGCCCCGGCTCATGGTTTCATTACCAAACATGCGACCACATATATATATATATATATATGCAGCGCGGGTTTTAAAACAAAGTTTTATGTTTAAAACATATGTAATATATGGCACGGTTGAAACTTTGCGCGCGGTTTGATAACCTACGGTTATATAGTTACATATAACCATATTGCCATATATGCGCGCGGTTGTGGTAATACGTTTTGTATTCGCGCGGGAGTTATACAATCTGTTTTCACGGTTTTCAAATGGTCAAACTACTTTTATGCCCAGCCTATGGTTGCATGGGCCATATGATCGAATGCCGAGGCGGTTAGGGGCTGGAGGCGCCTTAATCGTCCTACAGTTTGTACCGGTGCGTGGTTGCGTACGGGACTTGGTTTTTCCGCTTTAAAGAGCGTGTGTGCTAGGTTTGAAGCACAAGGGTGCGAATTGTAGAACCAGAGACAACAAAGTTGAAGGGGAAGACTTCAAGAAGGCTATCTTCTTCATTTTTCGACCGTTTCAGGTGCCGAAAGAGCCCAGACAGGGGTTTTGGGACGCTGCGGAGCCATTGGAGCAATCGGTTTGTCATTTTGAGCATTGTAAGGTATGGTTTTGAGCACTTTGAGCAATTTAATAATAATGATCCATTGGAAGCTGGACTAGGAGATGTAGCCCGGAGTGGGGTGAACTCCTTTATCAAGTTGTTGTGTTTATGTCTGATGTTCAATGATTTATGTTGTTGTCTATGTGTATTTTCTACATAAGTAATCCTTAATTATGTGTTGCAAATTGATCCGATTGCTTTAAACACATAAACATTTCACTTGCAATTATTATTCAAGTTTCAAGTCTTCTTCATTTTTAGATTAAACCATTACTAATTTTGTAATTTAAAGAAACACATTCTAAATCCTAAATGCATTCCTAATACTAACAACCAAATTTTGTCCTAATATAGCAACTAGCTAGGCTTTGAGAACACAAGATAAATATGAAATAAACATCCATTCCAACCATTAGAACAAAAAATAGTTTACTATGAAATAATTATTAAAACAATGAAATCACCAATCATTAAAACATGTCAGCCTAATATTAATAACCAATAACCTTTCCATATTCACCACTAGAAACTAATTGAAACACAATAGTGAGAAGCAATTATCATTTACATGAGAATAGTTCTACACCAAAAGAAATAATATAACAATCATTCTAGCATAACAAAGTAGCGAATAATCCCACATCACATGAACATTGGAATGAGGCTCCAAAAGGTAGCCAGTAATTACTTCTTCTTATCAACAATTCTTAAAATATCCTACATGAATGTACAAAAAAAGTGTTTTCTCTATCAAGTTTATTTTATTTATATAAGATAAAGAGAGGGAGGTTAATTGTTTTGATTTTATCCATTTGGCTCTCTAGTTCCCTTCTTGGCTATTTAGTTTCTTCCTTCAACTATGTTTTCTACCACTTGGGTTTTGTTTTGTTTTCAACTCCATTTCCTTTTTTGGAAGTTTGATTACCTTCTTGACAAGTCAACTTCTCTATTTAGCTATCAATTTTTCCACTTAGGGGTCCATTTCCATTTTTCATTTCAAACTTGTTATACTCTTGTACCACCCAACGATTTCAATTTCCATTGTTGGTTCAAACTTCCTTTTATTTAGTTATCAAAGTCTCTTCTTGGTATTTTGATTCTCTTTGTATCCATTGTAAGTTACTTGCATGTTAGTATACAAAATACAAGCCATACATACAATTTTATCATCAAACAAAACTCCTTTTTGATATTTTTAATTAAACCAAGCTATAACAAATTCCAGGATATTTTTCTAAGTTCGAGAGTAAGGTTTAAATCAAACATTAGCTAGGACTCAAGGGTCCAAATTTGAGGATTGGGATCAATCAAAAAATATAGACCTAATTGCACATAGTTGCAATAGAAAGGTCCACTTTGGAAATTGGGGCTTATTGCCAAACTAGGACACATTATTACCACCTTTAGAGAAAGGTAGGCCCAATTTTGACATCAAGACCATTCATTAAATAAGATAATGAATTCACGTGCAAGAGGTCAGATTTCAAAATCAAGGTTGATTGAGAAGTCAAGAATTATTGTAACTATCATTTGAAAAGAAAAGGTCCAATCACAATCAAACTTAAAAGTGGTTTCATATGTGTGAAAAGTATGGAACGGGTTTCACACATGAAAAAATGGTTTTAAATGTGTAAGGATTGAATAATGGTGTCATATGTGTGAAGATAATGAAATGGGTTTCACACATGTTGAGTGTTCGAAAAAGGTTTCACACGTGTGGAAAAAGCGCCATGGGAAAGGAAAGACCCAATTTTGAAGTCAAGATTAGTCACTAAATTGGGTCGATATTAGGCACTTTAGTGACTGTAGGGCCTAGTTTTGAAGTTTTGTAGCAATCAAGGATAAGTGTCTTTCTAAGGAAATTACCAAACATAGTTTGAAGAAAAGATAAATGAAGAAAATAATAGTGAACAAGGTCAAGAAGTCTTATGGTCTATAGAGTATGAATGATGATGAAGGGGTCCAATATGGAAATTAGGGCCAATTCCCAAATCATGGAAGGAAATAGAAACTAAGTGAAAAGAAGGCCTGATTTGGATATCAGGGATAATTTTGAAATTAGGACCTATAAAGGTTTTGAATTGGTTGAATTTGAAATGAGAAAGAAAAGTTCAAAAGTGAGAAAATTTTGAAAAGAAGGAAGAAATATTCAACAAATATACAAAATAAAGAGATTGAATGAAGAGTAGAGGGGGATTGAATAAGTCAAGAAGATGAATGGGGGGGAGTGATTTGGATATCAAGGTCATCCCAAAATAGGGTCCCCTCCAAACAAAAGTTAATGGAATAAGGACCCAATTTGGAAATTGGGGTCAATTACTAAATCTTGGGGATCAAAGAATCAAAGAAAAAGAAAGGTTTGAATGAAAAATAAAAATAAAGTTTGAAGAGAAGAATAGGTGAAAGGAGGCCCCAATTCAGAAATTGGGGCCAAATTCCAAATCAAGACACTGATGAAGTATTCAAAGTGAAAATATGGGTGGATTTGGGTATCAGGACTGATCTAGAAATCAAGGACCATATGCGTTTGAACAAAGAAGATTAAGAAGGAACACTTGATGAAGGAAAGAAACAAAGACTCAATGAGGAATCGATCCCAAGAAAAGAAAACAAGTAAAAACTGAACAAGTGAAACATGAAGGCCCATATAACTTGACAATCTGAAAGAAAGAATCAATGCCAAAGGAAATGTGAAACTAAGGTCGACGTGTTGTGTAAGATAAGGAAGCATACCCTGATCAATAACAAGTGAAAAAGTGGGGTCCCATTTTTTTCCTAAAACTTGGGGTCGGCTGGTTTGAGGGCTCAAAAAATGATGACAAGCTGAGAAAATACATGAATCTCTAAAACATTTCTTATTCAATCATATTTTTAACAAGAAGATATAATTTTAGGAAGAGACATACCTTAGAATTCAAGCAAATGTATTTTTTAGGTCCTCCCCTTGTCACATGAATCTAGAGTACTCCAATCATACAAGTTATGATATTTAATATCCTTTTCCTGAATATAGAAAGTGTGAAGTTGATTTACTTTAATATCCACCTAATGTTTTAGGTAACTGTCATAATCACAAGGTTTTAGTTTAAAATGGGGTTGAAGATTTTGAGTAGATAGGTTATTTCACTTTCTTGTGGTGTTATTCCACTATCCATGAGTGTTCATAGCCATATTTGAGTCACCAGAATCACAGACATTGTTCCACTACCAAAAAATATCCATAGCCCCAAAGGATTTATGTTATAAACTAACTTCCTTTCCCAATCCTTTTCTTTTGAATAATGGATAGGGGGGAGCAATGCTTTCACACTTACATGGATAATTACTTGTTATTAGGAAATCATTGGCCATGCCTAACAAGAATATGCCCCAAATATCTCTAAAACTTGGATGTATGAATAAAAACCTTTCACATCGTGTGATCCTTTAATGTGAAAGGATGATATCTCCAGGCTGGTTGAATCATCACTAAACTAAATTTTCAAGATCTTCTAGGAATCAATTATTTGGGGAAGCCCCAATTCCACCACAGTTTTAAATTTTAGTAAAATGGAAAATGTATTAATAACTTCTTTATTTTAGGGCATTACTAAGAAGTAAAATGATGTATTACAAATATTATGAAGTGTGTCTTCTTTTTACAAGGCCTCACATTTAACCAATCAGGGAAAAAAAAACAAGTTAACCAAGTGGACAAGCCATGAAAGGTTAAAATAATTGTAGAAAAGTCATGCAAGATAAAATATCATAGAAATGTAAATTACTAAGATAAATTCATGAATCAACTTTAAAAAAAAAGATAAATGGTGCCTAATTCCAGGCTTGGATTTACATGCTTGGGGCATCTAATGGGATACAAAATTGCAACAAGGATGTTGTACTCCTCAGCTTGTAACTTTATATTGTTAACTCAGGGATGTGCTTCTTTGAAAAAGTATTATGCACTAGGTGTGAAAACTACATAAGGACGCCTATCTATGTAATAGGGAGGCATATCAACTTTATGAATGCAAGGTATACTTAACTAAGAGAAGTTGAAAAGTATTGAAGCAATATTCAAAAGAAAGTTGCAAATAACTTAAGGAAAAGAGATGAAAAATAGAACTTGAAAGCACCAACTAATCAGAGTTTTACCCTACTTAACTTGACATGGATGAAATATGAAATTAAATTATGCAAACCCCTATACTACAATGTTAAAAGAAACCGATAACAAAACATAATTAAACCTACTAAAATTGAGTTTAATATATAGCACTTAACCTACTCTAAATTTTATTCAAATCACTTAGAAAATAGAGCTAATTATACTTGAAGTGACATGCTACAAAGCTAAATGAAACATAATTGAAAATTACCCTTTATCAATGACATAATACCACAAAACACACTTGAAATGTCATGTTATAATTTGCAACAAGAAATAAGGAATAGTTATAGAAAATGATGCATAACATGAAATGGAAATAAGATGGACTAAACTCAGCTGAAAGAAAAGGATTATAATCACAATATAAAGGTTCCCTATTCATCCTTGAGTGGGACCTACCACGTATTCTACAGGGAATTTGAAAAGGATACCAAAAGTAATAAATATGTAAGTTAAATTCCTGCATTATAATATTAATCCATGGAAAAAATACATCCTCAAAGTGTTCAAATTCCTTAGCTCTAAAAGAGTTCCTAATTCTAAAAAATAACAAAGACTTTCTAGGGCCTAGCCCCTAGATTATAGTTATGAAAAAGGATTACATTAATCATCCCTTCAATTAGTCCTTGATTGAAGAGATCATGTCCTTAGGATCCTTATAATCATAGGCCTATGTTCTAGGGATCAAATCCGTTTCTTGATTAACTTTTCTCAATCAACAATTCAAATGGATATGAAGATGCATTTGGTGCCTTGGGTGATTGAAGGCTTGGAAATCCTTGGAGGTTGATGAGGGGACATAGTGCCCCTTTTATTTCATGCAATATTGGTGAAGGGCCTACTTGAACTTTTACTTGCTTGAGGAATAGGTTAATGTAGTTTTAGACATGCATGAAATTATCAAACTCCTAATTAAACTAGGATATAACACATAGTCAATTATCCAAATCATTTCATTAACAATCAATTGCACAAAAACCAACATAAATATTTTGATCATGGTCAAGATAGGTTTTAGGGAGTACAAAGGTAATGATAATATCCCAAAAAAAGGGCCTCATGATACAACAATTGGGAGGCCCATCATCACCCCCCCATATTAAGCTTTTGCACACCCTTATGCAAACAAAAATGATGTAGCTATTGTTATTGTTTCCTAACTTTTTGATTTACTATTATTGATATATAAAATCCTATCTTAAATCATATGCCAGAACTTGGGTGATGGCACCCTTTCCATGGTACCCAACATTTCTCTCAACCTTCTTCCACTCTTCCCTCTTGTTGACCTAAAAGATTGTCAAAGTATTAAGATAACATCATGAGGATAAATCCTCTTGAATTTTCATAGAGGTGGTACCCCCCTTTCAATATATTACAATTTACAAAAAAGTCTATAAAATACTAGGCTTTCAAAAAATAAATATTCACATGCAAATAATTCTTGAGAAAAGACTAGGCGTGTTCAGAAAATGAATATTTACAATATGATACAAGATTGTAAACCATAAAAGTAAGAAATTTCAAAAGACAACATTTCCATCATATCATGATCAATATAAGGCACATCATTGGATAAGATAAGAAATATAGCCCGAATTTGCAGAGAAATTAATGGGATTATTCCATTATAACTCAAAAAATATKTCGATAGATACATAGTTGAAATCTCATGCTTTAAACTCAAAGTATGAGAAATCACTAATGTAGTGCCCCAAATAGTTCTCTARGGATCCTAAAAAATATATAAATGTTTWAAAAATGATAATGTCTATAATGTTCATAAAAGTAAATGGAATTTKTCCTTCAAACAAGATTGGAATTGGGCTCTCGTAGACCATGAAATTAAAGAAATATATGGAATATAGAAAGGAGACATAGTCAAGGGTCGTCCTTTGGTTTTCAAAAATCCTAATACAMCAAACATTGGATGAATACTAACTGAGAAGGAAAAAATGAATAATATGATTACTTGACTTACTATGATGGAAAGTACCCTCTCATTCATTTTSTTGTTGAAGTGCTTCTTGTAGAGTGTTCGGTTGGAGATTATGTGATARTTATAACTACTTTTTGGTGATCTGATTCATTTATCTTTATCAATGTGTTCTTCAATCATAATTCTATATACTCCTACATGGGAGAAACCATCATCTCATGTTTAATTCTTGCATTGAGTAATTATTTTTCAATTTATTTAATATCAAAACTGAGTTGGTGCAACATGTCTTCAATATCTTCATTCTCATTTACATAGTAGATCAACCAATTTTCTACTTCCTCTTTTGATTATTCATTTATTTCATTGAACTCATTTTCCCATGAAATCTTTAGAGCATCCAAGTATCCTTGTAACTGATATTTAGAAATTACAATTGAATGATTTATCAAATGTGGGCCCCTTATCTCCTTCGTCAAATCAGCAAGCTTTAAAAATAATTCACCCCTCTTGGTATTTATGACATCACATTCCTTGAGTAATTCTTTTAAACGTTCAATTCTTTTTAACCAACCTGCATTAATCTTCCTAAATTGAGTTTTAGATGAGAGATTCGTCTCTCTCCTTTGCATATCATTCATATTGGATATTTTGGCAGAAAATGTTCTGACAACTTCCTTTCAAAATTATCATCACTATCTAGGTCCTTTTGGAGATATTATTTAAAATTTGTAATCCTTGAGGAAAGTATAGTAGAACTAGTAGCTAGTTCCCATATCTCAAATATTAGAGCAATTTGTTTTTGGATATTCTCTTCAATAGACTATCTAATGGTTGTCAATAATTTGGAGGTACTCCTTACTCTAGGAATTGATTCTCACATATCTTCTAAAGTGTTAATAGGTTTGATGGGGTCAATTGGCTCGATGGATAGAGGCTTCAACATCAAGACATTTTCTAATTATTTTATTTTTATTTTAAGACCTAGTTTTCTTGTTCAATTTCATCAATTGAAGACTTGAGTGCTTCTCTGATTCCTTTTTGAAATTGCATGAATTTTGAGGGTGTCACCCCTTGTAAATCAATCTCAGAGTGCCAATTTTGGTAACCTTTTTATTTTTCAAGTTAATGTTTTCAATTAACAACTTTTTAGATTCTTTGTTAAAACATGCATGGTGCAATGTGAAAAATTCTTCCTCAAAGAACAATGGCTCTTGACAAGCCGATTCTTGTATTATTGATCTATTTTCTAGCAATATTTATGCAGCCTTGTCTATAATACCCCCTTTCTAAACCCTTGATTATATGTAATTAATCATAATTAATGATTTTCATGCAATGGCATGTAAATATTGTAAATGCATTAATGTTTAACTGATAATTCCAACAACTGACTGTGGGGTGAAGCATTAAAAGTACTAGACATAATACCACTAGATGAAAGAGTGAAGAAAACTAGAAAGGGGGTTCATCATGCTAATATGGAACAATCCTCCTTACTAAAATATTTGACTTGGAAATAATAGGTTATTTCCCTTTATCCTGATTTCAAGGAAAAAATAGTTAATGGAAAGGGGTGGGTAGTTGAAAAAACAACCACCCCAATGAATACATGTATGGAAATATGACTAGGAAAACAACAACTGCTAGTAAAAGGTACCATGGAGTACCGTCTCACAATCACCCAAATTGACCCATGAGTTGGCTTCTGACATAAGGAAATGACGGACAGGTTGAGAACCTTCCTGAGTGATTATGTGTAGGGGATGCATGCATGGGGAGAGAGGAACAGGTGTGTGTAACAAAGAGAGAGAGAGAGAGAGAGAGAGAGAGAGAGAGAGAGAGAGAGAATTCTGAGTTTTTGAGGTCTGGAGAAGACCCTAAAGAAAAAGAGGTGCTAGAGAACCTAAGTAAATTCCCTAGTGGTATCATGTCTTGGCACGAGCATGGACATAGTACATATTTTGAGTGCATCTGAGCCTATGGTTGGGTGGAATGACGTACACCCACAATCAGTTGACTGAAATAAATTTGTAACAAATGATTATTTCCTTTACTATGTGTAATTTGATCAAAAGCAGATGAATTATGTTGGCAGTTGATATGAAATCTAAATTCTTGGTGAATGGTTCTAACATTGATTTTCAAGGAAAGTTATTGAACTTGAAGTGATGGGAAAATTGTATGGATGGTTGTATCCTATAATTTGTACTCATGAATGATTACAACCATTGGAGTATTGAATTCTTGTATTATTGTAAGTYTGTATGATTGAAATGAGCCCTTGCAGTATTTTTCATTTCTAATACAMTATGAAKATTCCAAGTCTCTGAATGGAGATAATGCAAGGTATAAACCTTCTTTGAAAGGATAGTGGTAGAATTTCCCCGAATCTTGGAAAGGTCTCTGCATAGTTGAAGAACCTTAAACCYTGTGAAACCCTCKACCTTGAAGTAAAATCTCACATGATGCATATCTTTGTCCAAAATTATGAAGAAATATTGTCTTAGCCCATTGGGAGTGAAGGAGAAGGCCAAGAAGGCATATTAACCCCTGTAAAAGACTTAGAATATTTCATAAAATGGATAATTCCAAGATCAGACTATCTTCCTATAGAAATATTTGCATATGAATCGAGGACGATCTTAGTCATTGATCTGGCTGGGTGTATAGATCTCAACCCTTCGTTTGGGAAGGAATTGTTGTTGGGAGGATGAGTCTTTAAACAGTACAAGAGTTGTAATGAGGAGTTTCAACGACGATGGTGAAAACTATGAGACAGACGACAATCGTTGGATTCGCCAGGAGGAGCCCCGATGAGATTTGGGATTTTGATGCCATTGGAATTGTTTTTAGGAGTATAAGGTTGGCGAGGTCGAGTTTTTTTCCAGAGAATGTCGATGAAGATAAATGCCTCATACTTTTTTGGGGGGGGTGTCGATTGTTATGAGGGATAGTAAGTGTTAGCCATAGATTGCGATTGATCTCAATTGAGAATGAGAAACGTGGACTTCATATTAACATGGCTTGTTAATTTGGTAGCTAGCATGTCCCAGTGGTGACAAATGTCACTAAGGGATTGGATGATGGGAAAAAAGTGGGCCCCATTGGGATAATGGGTTATTTGGACATTCACTTTAAATCCTAGTTGTCAGATCTATAGACCAAGAGATTTGGACCGTTGGTACCATATGCATCATCGTCGAAAGTATGGAAGGAGGGTGAAACTGGACGATGTTGCAAGAGTGTCGACAATAACGAGAGATGTGTCAACGATGATGAGTTCAAGACACTAACGACAACCGTCGATCCATTAGAGGTGATGACGATGAAATATGGACTGTCAGATACAAATGTGTCATCATCAGGGAATGGGAGGTTAGTAAGGCCACATGTTGGCACAGAGTATTGATGAAGATGAAGGCATGGGGAAGATTTGAAATGTTAATAAGTGCAGGGACGAGGAGTAACCTCAACTGTAGATCATTGTGGGTCTCACTTAAGTAAGGAAAAAGGGAGAATGATGTAATGATGATGATGCATGATATCATGTTCGAAGGATTGAAACATGTAAGCATGTAATTGGTAGAAAGAACCAGGTGTGAATCTGTTTCATTTTTAAGTTTGGGGACATGTGCCTTAAAAATAGCCATMAGATATGTAGGTCAGGAGATATGAACCATTGATACTAGTCACATCGTTGTTAGGAGTAGATGATCGGTAAAGTGCATGAAGGCTCATAGTGCTGGCGATGATAGGGGTCACAAGAAATAAAAAGGTCCATCGATTTCATYGRAGCCAATGACTATGAGATCTGGACAATCAAATCTAGATGTGTTGTCATCAGAGCATGGAAAGTTGGTATGGTCTSATGTTTGACAYGGGTACTGACAACGATAAAGGAAGATGACATCATATGAAAAAATTGAGCCAATTTTTTGTGGAAAGGTGTGAGAAACTAAGTGAAGCGACATTATGATCGAGGGTGACGTGTCATACCATAGGTGGTCCATGTGGCAAGAATATATTGTCTCATGTGTCATGGGAATTTGGCATTTCGAGGAAGTGATTCATGGTTCAATATGAGTGCCACATGTCAGTTGACATGGCATAAATATGGCATGTACTTCCACGGTGGTAGGTACATGGTGGAAACATTGGTAGAGGTGATGGGTGGGTGGATGACGAGAGGATGTGGGATTCATATTATATTGGAGGACTCATCTCCACCATTGGATTTTTTAGGATCCTTTCAATGAAGGAAAACCTAAGGAAAAAGGGGATATCGATTTGACGAAGACCAGAAAAGAGGATTTGGACCATTGATCAGTAAATAGGTGTGGTATAATGATATTCGTCAATATATTGCACATTGTCATTGGGAGTGGGTAGTTGGTCATGAAGCTGATGTGTAGAATCCAAAGTGTCGACTATGATGAAGGTTTGAGGATCAACTATAGTTGTTGATTAGTGGAAGACGAAGAAGGAATGACAACATTTGATTTTTCTTGGATCCCACATAACCATGTAAGAAGATATTAAAGGACGTGTGTTATAGGATAAATGTACCATGCAAGAGATAACTCCCTTAGGCTCTTCCTAGACCTAAGACATAATAGAGATGGAAGATGTAGATATTATTATATCTAAATCATACATGAAAAGATATACGCGATAAGAGAATGAGAATCATACCCAATACTTCGACGCTTGTCCCTAGACGCTCCTTGGTCATTCGCTTCTTTGAAGATATCCTTCACTTTCATGAACATAGGTATTCACACATAGGGAAACAAAAACCACCTTTCACCATATCAAACATAACTTGTATAAAACATATATCTAATAATATATCACAAAGACATGAAAATATTAACTCTATATGAAGATTATGATCACAATATACAATCAATTAGATGGGAGAATCATGTGCATCTTCTATTAATAAGGAAAAAAGATGACAACTTATATACAAATAGATTGATGAATCTTCTCCCAATTTCATTTCCCAATATCCTTAATCAATTTGACATTATAAGTTTACTCTATATTTTCCTCCCCTTTTCCCATGAGATACCCTCAATATATAGGATGAAATATAAGAGATGGTGGATGCTGGTCACTATAATTTCTTATTAATTAAAACAATCAAGTGTTACATAAATTGTCAACCCAGGGAAGTCTGTTTATTTCAAAGGCAATCACACACTGTATATGCTCAATCTCAAAAGTAATCCAAAGTTGTAGTAAAACTAATCACACCTTGCTTTGAATAGACTGAAGTTCTACTCTGAATTGCAGTAAAATCAATCTATCTATTGCAGAGTTTAAGATTCAAAAAGGAATAATTATCAGAAGAATCTTGGATTACATTAAGAAATAACAACCTAGGAAAAATGAACCTTTCAACATCCTGCAAAGAAGACTAACTATTCTGTAACCGAGAACAAGACCCTATTCCCCAAAGTAGGAATCTTTAGCACCTGTCTGTGGCTATCACACTTTCATAAACTCATTCTGCAAACAGAATTACCAATCAAAATGATTAACAATTACCGAAGACTAACTATTCTGTAATAGAGAACATGACCCTATTCCCCAAAGTAGGAATCTTTAGCACCTGTCTCTGACTATCACACTTTCATAAACTCATTCTACAAACAGAATTACCAATCAAAATGATTAACAATTACCTAGGAATCAATTGTATGAAAACGATGTAACAATCAGTGGAAACATAGTTTCAACAAAACAAAGTTTTAACAAAGTATAGATAAAAACAATACTACACACTACAAAAACTAATGGGTGAATCTTGTGAAGAAGGTGGGCCCTTTCCATCTCACAAGATTCCCCAGAACTAAAAGGAATTAAGAAGGAATGCTCAGAATGATCTTTTATTCATTTGTCAAATGTGACAAGTTACAATATCCAAAGTGAACACGCTCCTTCTCTGTAATTCGCCTCTAGCTAAGCCTTTCATAATCTCCTTTCTAATGCTGATTTCCCCCTTATTTAAAGAGGAGAATCCTCTTAATACAATTAATCATAAAATTACATGTGTACATGCAAATCCTATTCTTAGTCTGATCTAATCTTCTATACTGGAATAGGATATTCTAATCTCCCGTAGAAAAATGTTGTTATAGTGGTTGGAATGGTGTTGGCTTGAGGTACAGCTATTGCGGCCGGTGTAACAGCTTCTTTATTTATCTTTTCTTGTTACTGCAGTATGTGAAATACTGTTTCAGCATCGCAAATCACGAACTGTTTCAATAACGAGATTTGCGTCCTGTTTGACTATTTCAACAACATGTTCTTCAAGCAACAACGATGGTTGGTGTTGGCTTAAGGTACAACTGTTGCGGCCAGTGTAACAACTCCTTCTTGTTACTGTTGTATGTGAAATGTTGTTTCAGCATCACAAATCATGGACTGTTTCAGCAACGGGATTTGCGTACTGTTGACTATTTCAACAACGTGGTCTTCAAGCAACAACAATATATTAACTGCAGTTCAAACTGTTTCAGCAACTATATATTTCTGATTAATGGCTAAGTATGAGAGTAATGTAAAATTACATGTAAAACAAATTAAACATATGGAAAAGAGAAGAAACGTTATATACCTTTGGAGAAATAGATTAAGGTGATAATATAGGCTTAAATATGAGTGGGAAAAGGATGTAATGATAGCAAAAAGTATGAGAAAAAAAGGTACATTATAGGGTCCTAACATCCCCCCCAACTAAAAAGGTTGCATGTCCTCAGGAAACTTCAATCTGAATCAGAATCCGGATATCGACTCTGAGAGTGCAAATTACTTAAGCAGTAGTTGTAGAAAGTATTTTCCGTTGGAGCTCTGAATCCTTGAACACGTTGTAGCCTCTGCCAGGATGCTACTTCAACCTTCTTGGGCAACTTATGATGGAATTGATACTTTTCTGCTGGCATCCACAGAATGGGAAAATGGAACTGATAACCTATCCAATTTTCAGCACATTGACATTTGATGTAACTAGGTACCTGGGAGATTGCTGTCTCAAGATTGGTAGGACTATCGGGATTGTGCTCCTGCCTTTTCTCAGAAGATTGTTTCCAAAACATGTTATTTGATTTTAGGGCAGCAGTCTCTGTGGATTTAATAAACTATTGACAATCCTGAAGTAATGTTGCCTATAGTTGCCTTATGTATTGAGTCATCCCTGGTTTCTTCAAAAATTGGTAATATTCTACAACAAAGGTGGCAACGTTCTATGGTTCTGGACGTATCCAGAGGAGGCGGTTATCTTCATTATTCTTGGCAGCTAGAAAATCATTCTGCCACATAATCTGATTGGTAAGGAAGGAGACAAGTGCTCGAATCTGGATATCACCAACAAGAGGGTTAAGATTAAGTTGTCTGTTCTCAGGAATGGCTTCATTATGAAGATATACCTCACATAATAGATGTTGATCAGTAGTAGAGGCTTCTGTAAAAGTTTGAACAAAATATTCTGGTTTGAACACTGCATATGGTCTTCCTTCTTTAATTGATTTAATCTAAAAGAATGCAAGTTTTTCTATAAGGAAAAGAGAGTAATTTGAGGATGGTTTCCTAGCAGCCAACAATTTTTGTACCAAATCAAACATCAGGAGTAATTTGCCTTTTAACTCTTCATTCTTCTTTTTATGGGCATGAGATTCTTGGTGTAATTTCTCCAAAGCTTCACAGTTTGAATATATGTGGTTTAGCCAAAGTAGTCTTTGCTCCTGCAGACTTTTATCCTGTGTAATAGTAGATTCCTTTATCCATTTGTCCATTATTACCTGCTCATTCCACGGTTTAGTTTGTGTTTCAACATCGCAAGTGGTAGGCTGAGGTAGGGTCTGAGTGGCTTGTTCCAAAAGAGTAGGGGTACTGATCTTGACAGGAGGGGTAGGTTCATCAATAGGCAAGGTTTGTGTTTCAACATCATAAGTGGTAGGCCGCGGTAGAGTCTGAGTGGCTTGATCCACAAAAGTAGAGGTATTGATCTTGACAGAAGGGGCAGATTCATCAACAGGCAGAGTTTGAACAACTTTACTAATGAAAACAGGAGCTTCGGATTTAACAGTTGTTGTAGGCCAGGGTTCCTGTAGATTAGCTTTGCTTTTTGGAATTTTTGAAGGTCCTACTGGTTCTTGTGTAACAGTAGGGCGTTCTTCTTTTTTAACTGCAAAATTTGTAGGTGCAGGGGAAGCTCCA
>SNQJ01S0004059.1:264673-295958 GCA_010110895.2 Picea sitchensis | reverse complement strand
GTGTAACAAATTGCCCCCCAAAGTGCGAAGTCAGAAGATGATGACAACTGAAGTACTTTGTATACTTTTTTGAGCAAGGGTATGGATGTAGAGAGGTTGGAAAAAGTTTCACAGAACCATCAAACAAATATTATGACATGTTTCAAACCCAAGGCATGTATACCTATGCTTGAGTGATAAAGACTTTTTTAGGTATGACCGCCATAGAATACACTGCGGATCCATAATTGTATTGACAAAAATTATAGCCACCAAACATACAATGTGGATCTATACTTCCATGACATGAACTAATCATAGCCACGAAAAATACACTATGGATCTACGAGATGACAAGACATAGCCACAGACCAATACAAAGTGGATCTATGTGACAGTATATGTGTCAATATTCAAGAGAAACTCCATCACAACCTGGGTAAAGTATATATCAGAGTGAATGACTCAACCCAAGGTATTCTTACCAATCCCGATGTAGTATGAGTCTAACCATGTGAATAGATGTCTTGATGTGAACATGGCAGAAACCACTTGATTACTGATCAATAATGTAAACCGTTAACAAGCACGAGGGAAATCACCATTGATGTCAATGATTCCCAAGGTACCCTAGTACATTCCAACGAATGTGAATGGATGAGATGAAGTTGAAAAACCGTGTAATCACCTGATCAGAGGTCAATGATGTAAACCCACTATCAGATGCGAGGAGGCCTGCCATTGAGGCATGAAGGTCCCAAGGTACTAACTGGTTTCTAAGTCTAGTTCCTAGATGATGTGTTGAGGTTGACAGGAGTAGAATCGTCGGAGGAGGGCCTTGATGTATCCCCCATAAATGACATGAAACTGACACGAATATGTAAATTGGTAGATCAAATGAACATGGACTAACGCAGGTATTGAAATAGGAATATTTTTTATGGCTGACTCTTGAGGCAGATACTTCCCTTGAACACTGAGGCACAACAACAGAAACATGACATGGACCAAAACATGATGATGCAGTGGACACTGTGACTTTCATCGGGTGACCCAAAGGAGTAAGAAAACTCAGAGGATCGGTTCAGTGTAGAGGTTCAATGGATTGAAATGTGTGCAAAGACAAAGTTTCATGTTCAAGGGCGACCGTAAGAGTTACTGGCAGTGTTCTCAAAAACTGCTTGGCTTGCTTCGTTCAATTTTTCCCCCATCTAGATAGACAAGTACCTCTTTTTAATTTAACGAGCTTGAGGAGGGTAACACATGTTCGATATAAATCATCTTCAGTAAGTCTCTCTTCCTTTGTTTAGCGAACTAGAAGAAGTAAGGGTTCGGTCATGTATGGGCCCTTCAATGTATGACACTTTTAATGAGTCCAGAGAAGGTAGACTTAGTGATTTTTCATGTTTAGAGAGTCTGAAAAGAACTTAAAGATGACTCCAGTGTTGTCCTTTTTTATAATGTTAGTCTCACGAGGCCGAAAAAGAGATAAATTATCACTCAAAAGATGCCCTTTCAAACCTTTTAACGAGTGGGAAAGGAAGCAAGATCACTCAGAAATCATTTCACATTTAGAGAGTCTGAAAAGAGCTTAAAGGGGACTCCAAGGGGTTCCTTTTTCATGTATCCATGCGAGCCTGAAAAATATATAAAAATTTTCTCGGTTACATTATCATGTTTTTATGATCGCGAGAAAGAACAAAGACTAAGCTCAATATGCCCCCGGCTTTAAAATCTAGTGGCTTAACTCTAGAATGATCATCAAAAGGGTGGAGACATGACCCCCAAGCTTCAATTCATTCACTGACTTTGAGGTTGTCACCGATTTCTGTACTATATGGAGAAAAAGGATAAGTGTGGATGAAATGAAGGTTCAAATATGAGACCTAACGAAAGACTCAATTCGACATCTACGAGATCTGGCGACAGACTCGACCTGACAGGAAAGGTGACCTTTTCATTTTTTAATGAGCTTGACATAGGAAAATAACTATGCTCAAGGCTCCAGGTTTGATCCCCAAATCTCTGTTTCATTTTTTAATGAGCTTTCTATATAGAAGAAAAAATATGCTCATAGATTTTGTTTCATTTTTTAACAAGCTTGCCACAGAGAGGAAAACTATGCTTGTGACGTTCATTTGATCATGGCTTCCAAGAGGATGATTCTATGGAAGGATACCATGTCAAGGGAAAAAACTCGATCATGGCTTCCAAGAGATATTCACTCAATGGAAGAAGAATGCTCCGGAAGGAACACATGTCAAGGGTCTCACCGGGGGTAAGGAGATCATGCTCCAATAGCCCTACCCAAGAGATCACCATGTCAACTACCGTCTCTAAGTTATCAGAATTTGAAGTCATGGGAGATAACACCACATAATTGACCTGTGGTAGGGGTGATACCGACTGCATATAAGACCCGGTTAGGGAGGTTATTGGGTTGATGGTCAAGTCAGGGAGAATGAGCGAAAGTTGATCAATAGTCACCATTATTCCATCGTACGAGAAATATATCACACAAAAAAGAGTGGACACAATAGCTTTCATGGCATAGACATAATCTCGCCGAAGGAGTAAATCAAAATCCAAGGGGTCCTGGACTATAATAACATCAATAAAGAATGTTTTCCCTCCCAAAGTTACCGGAAACCGAGGAAGGATCCCTAAATGGTGACTGGTTCTTCTGTTGAAAGAGAACAAAGTCTAGGTAACTGTCACAAGCTTAGGATAACCAAAATCTTTCCAAACAATAGAGGAAAAAATACTAATGGACAAACCTTCATCTATCAGTGCATGAGGAACGTCCTGACCACAAACTTTTACTGTAATATTGAAAGGAATGTGAGAGGGAAGACGAGCTCCAGTTAGCACACCCCAATCAAAAAGGATGGCCTCATTACTTGGAAGGGTTCTTGCAGGAGAAGGAGGAATGCCCCCCGGCATGGTAGATCATGTTTCAACAAGAAAAACATGGGCATAATCGGGTTTACTCTCTAGTGGGAGAGTAGGATCGATCGATGATGGGATCAAATCGACCACCTTGGAACTCTTCAAAGGAAGAGTGGGATTGACTGATGATGTAACCATAGAAACCACTTTGGCACTCATTAGAAGAAGAGTGGGATTGACTGATGATGTAATCGGAGAAACCACTTTGGCACTCGTCAGAGGAGGAGTGGGATTGACCGATAAAGTCACCGGAGAAACCACTTTGGCACTTGTTAGAGGAGGAGTGGGATCGATCGATAGTGGAATCGTATCGACCACTTTGACACTCTTCAGATGAAGGGTGGGACTGACCAAGGAAGGAACTAGATCAATCACTTTGGTTTCACTCTGTAGATGAAGAGTGGGGTTGATCGATTATGGAACTGGATCAGCTACTTTAGTTAGTGGTTCAATTGAGGATGAAACTAGATTGACCACCAGATCAACCGAATTGACCAGAGATGGAACCGGATTGACCATTCCATCAACTAATGATGGGTTGGGCGAAATCCTACGATAACCAGATAGAAGTTGAAGCTTTTCCAAAAGAGAAGAAGCCTCATCCATCCGAGGACAAAGGTGAGAATAATGATCACCTTTGCATAACACACAAGGGAATTTGACAGTTTTCTTCGTCTTACAAACCTTAACGTCACTAGTTGATGGGGTATCATTGGCATGACTAGTAGGGGCCGATGATGTGAAGGACCACACTTCTAATACCTTGGGAATACCAGGGCAATCCCTCAGAAATTGGTCACCCTTACAAAGACTACAAGGGAATTTGGGTTTCAGATTCTTCGTTTTAATCTTGTTGACCTCATCAACACTCCCAGTACTATTAACAGTAGCTGGTTGTTTGGATTCAACATTTGATGTAGTTGGAGGTTTGGTCCCTTTCTGGTTCTTCTTCTTCTCTTTTTGTTTCTTCTTCTTCTTATCAACCTGGCTACTCGCTTGAGAGCTTTCACTAGGTGAAGAAGGATAAATGGAAGGATACCTGATGGGTGAAGAAGGAGAAAGGTCGACATGAGGTTGATGTGTGGGTGGTGTGCTTACATCTGAAGCACCTGCATTCGAGATCACAATAGTGAAAAACAACCATACCGGTAACCCAATTGTGAGACCTGGAAGGCTCAAAGTAGCGATGTAAGGAGGACCAACATTTCCGTAAGAAGGAAAAACAAAGGGTTCCCCTGACAAAGGGGTTCCTTCATTGGTCATCCCGAGAACTGACGCCATAAAAATAAATCTCCAACCTAGATTTTTCTAGGGAGAACAAACAACACACGCTAAAAATCTAGTAAGCAAGCAAGAAAACAAAACCTTCTCACAATGAGCACACTAGTTGATGATGAAATCTAACCTCACGGGAAAAAATTAAGAAGGGGCTAAGATAGAGCAAGTGGAAAAATTACATTGACGACCTGCTTAACGGACTTACACCCTGGTGCAAGCTCCCACACATAATCATGGGTATACCCTCCAAGGAGCCCGAGTGAGTCTGGCCAACGTCAATTCCAAGTACCGTGAAGACTTTACCCTCCACAGTCACCTCGTGTAAAGATCCTAAATAGATAGGCCACTAAGGTTACCAGCTACAACAGTGATGCCTGGGGAAACAGTCGGCAGTCTAATCCATGCGCAAGGGAAGGGTATCTAGCCCTAAATCAACTTGAAAGGATTCCACTCATAATTGTGGGTATACCTTCAAGTGACCCCCATAATACGCACAATCTCTACACCAAGACCAACAAAGCAGGGTGAGTAACTCTGTTAGTCTCAATGCGACCTCAGGTTTGACCCTTGTGTGAGAAGGGCTTCCCAGGACAAAATGTAGCAATTGGATTTGATTTCTCCCTAACACAAGGTCCTATGCTTGTTTTCATATTTGTAAAGTTATCTTTCACACCTATTCCAAATACCTACAACTAATCTAATGTAGGTTTTCTACCAGAAAATGTAAAAATGTCTAATCAATTTTAGTTTAGCGCTTTATTTTTAAAGTTGTTGTTACTCAAAAGGAAAATGGCATAGACAATATGGTGTTTTGACCGACTTGAAAGTTATTCAAAGAGATGAAGATGCAATATTTTCCTTTCGATGAAAGCTATGCTACCATAATGAGAAAACATTCATCATTACAAATGCACAATGTCCCAAAATGTCAAAAAACATGCAATTCCACTACTTTAAATGCAAGCATTGAAGGAAGACAATAAAATGCGAAGAAGAATCCAAGAAAAGATAGGGAGAATAGAGAAACCACTCAAAACTTAATTACTTGGGAAAATGACCTCAAAGATCAAATGGAATGGCACATAAACATTTGAATTTCCTCACAAAATCTTCCACTCAGTAAGATAAATGAGAAGAAAGCAATAAGTTGACTCTAAATCAACAAAGACAAAGAGTGACTTCTGGGTAAGGAAGAAAAATGTCAAAATTCCAAACAAAAGGTGATCAATTCTTAGAAATCATAGTGTTGAAGACCAAATCAAGGATGTACTGAGATGATAAGACTCTGAGCAAGTGCCAAAAGAAAAAATTGAACTTCAGAGAATGAAACCCTAGAGGATTTTGCACAGAAAAAGAGGCAGCACTCTGGTGGAAGGGGCACTAGAGCGTTCCAACATTTTCTGTAAGACCAGTAGGGAGTGCCAACGCTCTGATAGCAAGGGTAGGGGGGCGTTGGCCTCTAAAAATTCATAAAAAATGCCCATAAAGTCAAAGAATCAAGCAAACTCAGTCAATCAATTTGAAGGTGATGAAATCAAGAGCCAATCAAACAGATCCAAGAATCAAAGACAGTATGGAGAAGGTCAAGAAGTTGGCAAAGGGCCAAAAAAATATCTAGGAAAGGAATCAAAGATCTTCCCCAGTAGAGTCCCCAATTTCCATTATAGGTGAATCCTCCTCCGGACAATATGTGACACTTACAACACTTGTATGATGACACTTGCGACACTATTGAGGTGAGTAATTTTTATGTGTAACAATAACTCCTACCTCAAGAGTCATTTTGGGGTCCATTAGAAGTCTATGGAAATATCAAGGACCATAGAGGTCATTCATGGAGCCAGATTTGAATTCTAGATACCTAAAAATGTGTTGGCAGAGAAAGAGGACACCTATAACATACAAGGTTGAAAAGTTAAAACAATCAAAAATTCTGGAGACCATAACTTTTTGCTCAAAATTCAGAATTGGGAAAATGAATAATTGGTGGAAAGGTATTGAAGAGAAAAATCCATCTATCAACCTAAAACATTAAGTTGACAGTGAGTTTTTCATTCAAATCAAAAGAAGTGACTGGTGGCATTAAAAGGGGGAAGAAAAATTTATGCATTGTTTTCCAGAATTGTGTCAGTACATTTTTTTGTGTCTAATAAAAATTTATTTGCATGCACATTTTCTTGCAGAATTTAGAGGTTCAGGAAGGAAGTTTGTTTCCTATATGAGAATGCAATGTCCCCATACTTGGATTCCTTTGCTCTACAGTTAGAGGAGACCTTGTGAGTTTATGTTATCCTAAACAGAGGAGTAAAATGAGGTTAACAATGATCTTGGGAAATTTGGAGAAGTTATATGGATCCTAGGCTAGTCCATTCACCATATGTCATCATCGGAATCAATTCCTCGTAGTTGGCTCTTGGTTCCATGGCATTCTGATGATTTCTTTAATTTTGGGTTATTATTGAGCATAATTTATTTAATTACACTAAAGGTGTTATTTGGATCATATGATATGAGAGTATACCTTCCTGTAATAGCTCATTGAAACTGGGATGAAAATATCTAAAGGTTGGGTTGATCAGAAATCTAATTAAGCACTTTTCGACATTAAAAGGGGAATTAATTAATTATTTAATGTCATGGGAGCGGAAAAGTAACTTATCAAAAGTGACATTGAGTAATTAATAAAAAAAGGGTGTTTTAAATGACTTAAGTTTATAAAGTCACTTTACTTTATTAAAAAGGTAAAAGGGTCTAAAAAGGGTCAACAAGAGAATAAAAGGAGAATGAGGGGTTCCATCTCTTATTATGCACATGTTATTGTCTAAAAACGAATTGAGAGAGCTATTGTGGCTTTGACTCTTGGTATGAAAACCCTAGAGAGTTTGGAAGATTGGTTTCAGTGGTGAGACTATCCACCCTAGATGGTCATTGAGTGGGGATCATCCAGATCTCCTCGTTGTGCTTCATTTGGGACAAATTTCTTTTTACTATAGCAGATCTCCTCGTTGTGCTTCATTTGGGACAAATTTCTTTTTACTATAGATGAGATTTCTTTGTTAGTGGTTGAGTTATTTCATTGCAGATGAGTTTTTCATTTGTTTGGCGTGAGGATTTGTGTTTGTATGTGGACCAAATCCCTTTGAGGAGGTCGAGTTTGGTTGAGGAAATTCGAGCTAAACCCATGGGGTGAATTTCAGAGCTGTTGATGTTGAGTTCTAGTTGATGAATGACCATGCTCTATTTATGGGAAATGTTTTAACTTGTGGGAATCAATTTTCAGTGGGAGAACGCATTACTCTATTGATGGGGGATGTATTCATTATTTAGAGGCCAAATACAATGTGTTGGGATTATTCTTCCTATTCCAAGGTCGAACTTAGTGTTGTGGGGTCACATTTATGCCTGTTGAGTGCATGATAACCTTGTTGGGATGAAATAAGCCGATACAAGACCAACCTCTCCATTATTTGGGCTGATCTAGGATGCAACATATCTTATTTACTGATGGGAACTAATTTTTGAACTGCTCGGGGACATTCTGTGTTATTTACAGTCTCATTCATTATGGAAATAACAGAGACAAACCTACAACAACTATATATCATCCTATAGAAAAATACATACCAGGAGGTCTCCCTCACCCATAGCTTCTATCATCACTGTTGGGAACGAGTTTTTGTAATTAAAAGGGGATGAAACAAGATGTCATCTACAAGCATAATTATCTTTATATTTTCCAAGCAACCTACAATATATATATATATATGTATCAAGTTTCCTATCATTCTCTGATATAGTATTTGGTGAACTTTATTGTGTTTCAATTGTCATAAATCAATAAATCTTATAAATGTTGTGAGTTTAAAATTAGTGTTCTATTATAAATCTTAGTAGAGATTAGAAGTGTTTGTATTGTTCATTTTCTATTTGGTACCCATACTCATACTTATTCACTAAATAAATCCATTAAAAAATAAAACAACAAACACCCAAACATATATCAACAACAATAAAATGTTATAGAGTATTGGATTATGAAAACAAGTATTCGATTTAAGTTTCACACAAAATAGACTTACAACAAATAAAAGTGTGTGACATTGTGGGGTTCTCATGAATGAGAGTACTCATATGAAAACAGTTTGATGGAATGCCTACACCACTAAACTAAGGAAAATACAAGAAAAATTAGTGGGGACAATACAGTGGTATCAAAGCTTGTGACCCTCCCATCATTTGAAGGTATACAAGTTTGGCTATGGATAACAATCAAAACAATGCAGGGAACAATGGATAAAAAATTCATTTTTTCCTCCAAATCTGGAACAAAGTTTCAATCATGATAAGTTCCCATGCAAATTAGAACTTTATGGAATAGAGTAATTTATATCCTAGAAGAAATACCTTTTAGGATTTAATATTGGGAGGTAGATGGTCATAGAATTATGAAATCCACTACCTTATATTTGGTAGTGGTAGAACCAACAAAGATTCTCGAGTGATTCTAGTTTGTTGCAAAAGGGGCACTTAAAGTGACCAATTTCCATATGAACAAGGTAATGACCAACAATGATACCCTTCGAGATGAGGGACTAGGTCAAAAGGATTCATAGGTTCACCGAATGATTTCCATAAAGTCCTTAGCATAAATGGGAAAGTGGTGTAATTGGATTTAAGTCTTGTTTTTTTAGGACATATCAAGAATTGGCCTCCCAACAAGCCATAAACACATGTATGTCACCTTATATTTTGACATTGATTTTTTTCATGGAACCATCCTTGGTTGTATGATAAAATATCCAGTTTTCTGTCGAAGGGAAAACAAAATGTTCTTCGGAAATTTGTTGCAATGCAACATATATTTTCATCGAAGACAAAACTAGCTCATCGATAAATTGTTGATTAGTTTGACAGAAGTCTATTGGAATTATGACAGACCTATGAAGGAATTCTGATGGACGTCCTTCAAACAAATTTGTCGGACCTACAAAGGACTTCCTTCATATATTTCTGTTGGATTTACGACGGAGTTCTGATAGACCTATGAAATAATTTCATTGGAGTTTGAATTTTATATTCATATAACTTATGATTGAAATATATTTCGTCACTTTTTCGATGAAGTATGTTCGCTGAAAACTATTTGAAGAATTTGTCGCATATGTAATGTTTTTTCAATGTAAATTCATCGGTAACGGTCAGAAATAGGCCCTAATGTACTAATGTGTTCATTCTCCTCATATTATCGTACAATATGCGTCTTTAGAAATATTTGAATGGTATAATGATATTATCTTATATTTGAAGTTTGGACAATTTCGTGTTGAAATATCCTCTAAAGAGAGAAGGGATTTGAAAATGAAGTCCAATCAATATCTCCTAGTGGCATTGTGCTAATATGTCTAGACCATTCAAAATCCCAACAAACACTACGAGAATTTCACAAAGGAATTTGTGGAGGACATTTTGCTCCAATGGTGACGACATATAAAATTATTAGAGTGGGTTATTACTAGAACATTATGTTCAAATATGCTTATTCAATGTCTAGAAAATGCCTCTCCCCATCAAACATTCTCTATAAATATGAAGAGAGAAGTAATTCCTTTGAATTCCATATCAACAGAAGAACCATTTGCACAATAGGGCATGAATTTCGTAGGTTTGGTAAATCCAAAATCTAGCAAAGGACATTCATATATTCTCACTGCCACTGACTATTTCACAAAATGGCAAGAATTTGTGGCCCTAGAAACTATTGATATAGAACAACTGATCACGTTCTTTAAGGACAATATTGTTTCTATATTTTGTGTTCTTGAGAAATTTATAACAAACAATGGATATTTTTTTATTGGATTTAAATTCACAGTTTTTTGGAGAGCATGGTATTACAATAGGGAAATAATCCAACTATTATCCTCAAGGAAATGGTATGGTTGAATCAACTAATAAGAATTTGATCCAGGTCTTCAAAAAGATCATTTTTGGAAATCAAAGAAATTGGCACAAAAAGCTAGTGCATTCTCTCTGGGAAAGTCAAATTACCCCAAAGAAAAACATTAAACAATCACCTTATATTCCGGTGTATGGAAAGGAAGTTATAATTCTTATACAAATGAAAACGAATGCACTAGCCATGGAAATAGGAGTTGAAGGCATGGAAGAAGAATCTCCTCTCCAAGCTTGATATAATCACCCAATCCAGTTAGAATACCAAAGAGCACAAGAATTTATAGACATGAGGAGAAGAAAATAAATAGTTAAGAGAAATTTTGATCAAATAACTACACAAAAGGACTAATTGGTGCTAGTCTAGAACATAGCGAAGGAGAAACCATCTTTTCATACTAAGTTTGAAGCTCTATGGATCAAGACATATCATATTGAAAATATTTTGGGTTCCAATTCTTATTTGATGAAGAATATGGATGGAACTATCCAAACATTTCCTGTGAATGGGAAATACCTTAAGCACTTTTTTATCTAATTTCAAACTTTTTCCTTTGTACATAGACGTTTTTTTTTTCTTTCTTTTTTTCCTTTATACACACATTTCTCCTTCTTATCTCCTTTTCTTCTGTTTCCTTTCCTTTTATTTTTCTTCGAATCCATTTCCCAATGGATAAGGCCTTTTAGATTCTTAGCAACCCACAAGGGGTTACTTTCCCACAGTTGGAGCCAATTGTCGATCAATTTTAATTGATCATAGGTCAAGTATTTTTCTTCTCTTTTATATCCTACACTTAGCCATTTTTTTTCTTTTTCAGGTTGCAGAAACTACATCCATAATAACCATAAGTCCACAATCCCACAATTACCTATACTTAATCATATATATACTTTTATTTATTCATACTAAGAATCTTTATCCATTTGTGGGAGTCATGTTGCAGGGGGTAAATAATGTTTCAAAATACCCAAACCCCGCACACATGAAAACCTACATCCCACATTTCTGCTCACTCCAAATTGACCTGCATTCTTCTGCAACATACAAAGTGGGTCATTCTTGTACTAGTGTATTTTTCAGATTGTTGATGTGGAAGTCTCCCTACATCTCTCCTTCCATATCCTGCACCCCACAACCCACAATCTTCCAAATCATCATTATGCACTCTCCATCACTCATTTTACACCTTCATACTTAAACATTTCCCATTCAGCAGGGTACATAATCGCATTCCCCAAGAATATCTATGATCACATTACCACATTGACCAACACATGAGGTGAATTATAATGACTTCTCATAAATTCCCCACCTTAAATCCAAATCAAATCTTGCATTTAACATTTTTGAACTAAGATATACAACTTGTGATATTAGTGTAGTACATAGAGAATTTAGTAAGGAGTTAAATACTTGTTGTAAAATCTTAATACTATGAGAAAAGAACAACATTTTCATTCTAATCAACCTTTGCCAAATATGACCAATAAGAAAAGAGAGCATTATTTTGGAGACATTGTAAATACACTAGGATGAGAGGACCATTCATTCTAACAGTTCGAGGCATTTAAATGGTACACAACACTCTCTCATGAAGAAAAGAGTTCAAATAAAGTTTAGAACTATAGAATAGCATTGGTATGTTGTATGCCATAGGTATCATATTTTAAGGATTTGATTCTCTAATGTGTTGAAAATTTCAACAATGAGAATAGGATTATTCAACTGCATCGGAAGACACCTCTTTACTTGACACCCATAGTATTCAGAAGGATGCTCAAACTCCCTAAACCTACTCTGATGTTCAAAAGTTTAGAAGCAGATGCATTTTTTAAGGCCAACCATGGAGGGATGAAGATATTGGATATTTTTCTTTTGAAACCATCATATTACTATGAGAAATCCACCTATATTGAGATATGTTCCTCGAAATACCCATATAAAGATTTCACCTGGTTATTTTCCAAAATTATTGGACAAGAATCCATGACCACTATCCTGAGATATGTGTTGTATGTCTTGAACCTATCTGTTCATGAGAGAATCTTATTTGATTGGGCTTGAATTATTTTGAGTTAATTTTATTTCCATCTTGTATATTTATGGAAAAAAAATTATTTATGAGTTCCTACTTGATTTTCACAATTGCATATTTCCATATTTTTTAAGACTTGCCTTGCACAAAGAGTGTGTTGAATAAATTATTTGTTTTTCAAGTCTGCAAACAACACAAGTTTTGGGCACATTTCTATAACAATAAGAGAAAAGGTAAGTTCATTCGATTGACCTGGAAATTGGGGAAATCATTGTCAAAAGTATCTCCTATCTAGATGAACCTGTTAGTCATTTTGATAATTTCAACTTAAAACAAGTTCCTAAAATTCTAGGATTCGACCCCAGTGATTTGTTTACAATGCATATGTTTGTAGTTGGTTACATATAATTGTTTGTAAATACTATTCAATTTAAAGAAGGAGGTGGGGATAATCATAACCCCATGGAAGCCATCTCTAATAAAGTTCATGATGATCTTGATACCCTAGTCAGTACTAACAACCAATAAAAAATGAAGGTTTGAACCATGAGAAGTGGTAACCCTAACCCTGGTTCACCTAATGTATCGTATAGGAGTTCTTCAATGAAAAACAGGACCCAGAGAAGCAGTCTTGGACAAAAGAATTCCCATTAAAAAAATTCTAGCGATGGAGGGGATGAAAAACTTTGAAAAGGATATATTGGGAAAGCTCGTATTGCCCTTATAACAATCAAAATGAAAAGATATGTAATTCAAAAAGGAGAGAAGGAAATTTATGGCCATCATATTTTTCTAGTCAAGCTATTTCCAATTACTATAATTACACTCAGATACGAGTCCTGGATCAAAATTTATGGCCTTCCAAAGTTTATTATACCTTCATTGGTCCAAAGGCCACCTTATGACACATGGCATCCACGTGGCTCCCAAACATTCATGCCCTCCCACATAGTATTGACGTGGCACTTTCCACATGGCCCATCGTGCCTCTAGATCAATAGCCCTGCTTACTTGGGACAATGTTAATCATCGTTGGGGATTTTATATTACGAAGTACAAGTCACTCTGACTGCCAAGCTATGATGATGAACTTTAATGGGATTCATCCACCAGATCCGACGACTCTCTAGATTCGACAATCAACAACGTAGACCTTGTCAGCATATCCATTGTACATGGAAATTAATGGTAATCCTTTAACATCTTCTTACATGGTTATGTGGGATCCATGACAGATCAAATATTGTTGTTCCTTCCTCGTCTTCTCGTCGATCAATTCCTATCATTAATCCTCAAATCTTCATCGTCGTTGACACTTCAGAGTCTACACCCTACCTTCACCAACTTCCCACTCCCAACGACGATGCGCATGGGATAGAAGGTTATCATTACATGATCTGGATTTAGGAGCGGAACAAACTGATTAATAGACTGAATACAATAAACACAGAGATATGGAGAATAACACAAATATCTAGTGAACAATATCTTCTATTAAATAATGAAATATGATGAAACTGTAAAACTGTGGAACTGAAACTTGCTCGAATGGTGGTATTTATATCTGAGAAGAGATGTGGTTGTTGCGCGCATCTATCTGAGAAAAATGGATTACAATGAGGCTCCATAGGCCTTTTTGATATTACTCATGAATTCCAAAAGCCTAGACATCCAAAAACCTAACCCTAGAAGGTGAAACGCCAAAAGTCATGTGGACCCTATAGGTAAGTTGGTGTAATTTGGTACCTTAACTTCCCAGGGTTGTAACTTTTGCATACAATCTTTGTTCTAGGCGCGTAATAGCCCATTGAAAAGGTCTTTCAGAGAAATATACATTCTGCTATCAAACTTTGACTCCGTTTACGGTTTGACTATGGCGAGCCAAAAAAACAACGTTTAGGGCCCCAAAACGGCCCTGGAAGTACAACAAGATGTGTTGACATGAAAACATACAAAATAATCCAGTTGGATTAGGCGAGAGGCCACCTGTATCCACTCAGAGGATGTGTGGAGATTCTTACATCCCTAGAATTGTATAACCCACAATTACAAAGAAGTATATAAGAACATGATGAACAAAAATGGACACGAGGAGGTAGTTGGAATAGGTGGTTAGCCATCAATATCCACCTGGATCAATCCTCCTCCCTTAGGAAGCAATGTTCTCCACTGCATTTAGTTCCCCCATCATGTGAGGAAACTTCTGCTAGATTTGGCCCCGAGTGAGCCACTTTCCTTGGTGTAGGAGTTGCCTTTCCTTAACAACTCGATAAAGCTAGATCCGTCGCTGGCAATTTCCATTGACCTGTGTGTCCATGATCTGAATAGTGGATGATTTTTCCATGCATTCAGGGTTTATCTCTATTGGTGTCAGTTGTTCTATGATCTTAGAAGTGTCCAATAATGGTGAAAATATGGTCGAAGGAGGTCCACATTGAATATTGGATGCAGACCAAGGAAGGGTGGAGTGTTGAGCTCAAAATAATTGCTACCCACAACCTTGGTGATAGTTTAAGGCCCATAACAAAGTGGGTGAAGCTTTCGATGGGTCCTGGTGAGACGCTCCTTCTTCATATGTAACCAGACTTTGTCGCCAATCTGAAACTGGTGTGGTACCATGTGTTGATCATGGTGTTGCTTGTACTTAACATTGGATTTCTACAAAATATCCTGGACCTATTGGCGAATGTGTTGAATCCACTCAATGAATCTCGTGGCTTTGTCGATCGTAGACTGATCAGGGGAATATTATGTCGGTGTTGTGGAAAGAGGGAGTGCAACATCAATCGGTCCCAAGGGTTGGAATCCCAGACCCACCTGAAATGGGATATGTCTAATGGAACTATAAAGAGGCTTGTTTTAACTGTGTTGGACATAAAGGAGACTCTCGTCCCATGTAGGTGGATGCTTAGAATTGTACATGCGCAAGATGTGCACAATAATCTTATTGGAGACCTTTGTTTGGCCATCGATTTGGGGGTGGAAACCAGTGTATTTTGTGAGCTTGGTGTCCAACAGAGACTAGAGACTCGACCAAAAGGTGTTGAGGAACCTGATTTCTTAGTCGGAGATGATGGTCTGTGGTATCCCAAAGTGGACCCACACTCGTTTGAAGAAGATCTTGCCAGTATCTGTCGCTATGACATTCTTCTTATAGGCTATGAGGATGGCCATTTTTGAAAACCGATCAACAGACACAAACACACAGTCATTTCCTTTCTTGGTGGACGACAAGCTAGACATGTAATCCATTGAGATAGATTACCAAGGCTTCTTGGGAATCAGAAGAGGGAAATATAATCCTTACTTCTTGATGGTTGGATTGGAAATAGAACAAGAAGTGAAAGATATGATATACTTGTTGACTCCTTGTCGAAGTTTTGGACAATAAATTTGTTTTTGAAGAATGGACACAATTTTCTCTACGCCAAAATATCCTGCCACCCGACTGTAGTGGGCTTCCCAAAAAAACTTTGCACGCTCGATTGTAGGAACACATAGATGGCCCAGGTGGCATAAGAATTCATCTTGAATGTGAAAATCAGTGATAGTTTCTCATGTACCCGAGAGCTAATATGTGGTGGCGAAGTCTGGATCTTGCTGATAAAGTTGGGGCCATTCAAAGGCTTCATGTCCATAGTAATGGAGCACAATGGTGAGTGCAGCCACAGGGGGGCGACTAAGGTAGTCAACGACATGATTGGAGATACATGTCTTATACTTGATGTTGATATGAAACTGTTGTAGGTAGGTGAACCACATCTGATGGTGGTCATTCTGGAATTTTCCCTAGGTCAGTATGAACTGTAAAGTCTTGTGATCAGTGTGTATGATTGTCTCTTTCCCCAGAATGTAATGTTTCCATTGATGACAGGCTTGTACAATGGAATAAATTTCCTTGTCATAGGTGGAGTATTTCCGGACAGTATTAGAGAGTGTCTCACTATGGTATTCCATCGAATGCCTGTGTTGAGTGATAATTGTGCCCACAACATAGTCATATGCATCAGTCTCAATATCGAATGGTTTCTACAGATCGAGAAAGGAGAGTACCGGAGCTTAGCACAATCGATTCTTCAGATCATCGAATGCTCGTTGATTCTCCTTCCCCCACACGAAATTGGCCCTACCACTTCCCTTGGTCACCTGGTTGAGGGCCCATGCAATATGGGAGAATCCCAACACGAACCGTCGGTAGAAGTTGGCTAGCCCTAGAAAGCTCCAAAGCTCGGTCAGTGTGGTCGGGGTTGGCCAGTCACAGATGAATTGGATCTTACCTGGATCAACATGTATCCCATTCTCATCAATAATGTATCCCAAGTATTGGACCTTGTTCATGCCAAAAGAGCATTTTTCCAAGTTAGAATACAACTTGTGTTCTTGCAGAGTGTTGAAAACCTATTGAATATGTTGCATGTTTTCTTCCCATGTTCTGTTGAAGATGAGGATGTCATCCAAATATACCACCACAAAGGATTTGGTGAAGGGTCTCAATACATCATTCATCAACCTCATGAAATTGGATGTCATTTGTTAAGCCAAAGGGTGTGACTAGCCATTTGTAGAGACCTTCCATAGACTTGAAGGTTGTCTTCCATACATCAGTGGGTTCGATGGGAACATGGTGGTAGCCAAACTTTAGGTCAATATTTCTAAAGAAATTTTCCCTGTTGAGTTGGTCAAGAAGGTCATCAATCCTGGGAATGGGGTAGCGGTTCCTGACTATGATTTTGTTTAAGGATTTTTAATCAATGCAAAGTCGCCAAGTACCGTCCTTCTTATGCACCATTACAATCAGGATTTTGCAAGGGGGAGAGTTGGGTCTGATGTTCCCCTTTTGAAGAATCTCTCAGGTCTAATGCCTGATTTCGTCATTCTCCATAAGAGTGCATCGATAGACTGGTCCATTAGGGAAAGGTGTGTTGGGGGTCAGATCAATTGGATGTTTGACTTGGCAATGTGTCAGTACCCCTGTAGGTGAGGATAAGATGTCTCTATATTCTTCCACGATCCCATACACTTTCTTTTGTCACAAAGAGAGGCGTTGTGTAGAGGCCACGGATGTGGCGATGACCTTTTAATTACTTTGAGCACGGATCATAAAGAAGATGAACTTCCTAGTGTGTGAAATGACCTTACTTCATTTCTTAGCAAATAATATAGAAATAGAAGTAGGCGGCGCTACCTATGGGATCCTATACAATTGTCTACCCAAATTAATAATAACACTACAAGGTCTAGACTCATACACAACATGACGCTTCCACAAATATGATTGTCCTAAAATAACATTACAAACTTCAAGGGGAGAAATATCACACAGTACCTCATCTTTGAAAGGTTGGATGTCATAGGGCAGACGACACTGTTGGCTGACACAAAGATCTCTTCCTTGGTGAAGCTAGCCGATGGTGTAGGTTTGCGGGTACGGTGTCGTTGGTAGGTCCAGCCGCTTAATGACCTCTACTGAAATCCGGTTCTTTTGACTACCACTGTCAACAATGAAATGAATCAGAGTCCCCTTGACCCACATTTTCGAGTGAAAGAGGCATTCTCCTTCCTCTGGTTCTTTTGGTTTGCTCAACTGAAATTTGGTGGTAGCGACAATGGCACTGGGTTCAACATTGATAATCTACTTTCCTCCTTCAGGATTTGACTCGAAATAAAAATCGATCTCTGACTCGGAAGCCTTTAACTCGACCAAGAGGGACTTCTTGAAGTGATATTCTTCAGTGTCGTGCCAAGGAATTTTATGGTACTCACACCATTTTCCCATGTCCTTCTTCGTCTTCTCATTTCCCTTCTTGTGTTGCGGCTTGGACTGGTTGTACTGAGGGTGGCCATATTGGCTTGGTTCCTTGTTGTGTGGGTTGGGGCTACCTTTTCCCTACTTTGGATTTGAGGGGGTTTGTAGATCCAAACTCTCATCGTTTCTGCTTAAATTTATGCTCGAACTTGACAATGTATCTATAATCCATGCACAAAGAGGAAATGCCCAGTAACTCCATTTTTGTTTGAATGTATCTATATGAACAACAGTGGTATTTGAGCACCAGATGACGCTTAGAGTCTTTGAAACCCAATTTTGTGCGTAGGTATGGAAAATATTGGTGAAATATGGTACTGTCTAGTCCCTTTCTTGACGTAGGGTGGTCCATCTGGTGTACTAGTCCTCGTAGCTTCCAAAAGGGTAGTATTTTTCTTTAACAATGTCCCTAAAGGTATCCCATGTAGGGGCCACCACAAATATTATAGACTCGTCCACGACCCTTTTCTCAGAGTATGTATCCCACCAGTCTTTAACATGGGGAATGACCTTCAGGAGTGAAAAAGTGATGCTTTCCCTATAGGAAAAATTGTGGACCGAAAAATATCCTTCGAGAAGATTCAACCATTTATATACAACATCTGCACCTACCAGTCCTTCAAATAATGGAATCTCAAAATTTACCTGTACCTTGAAGGGGGTTGTGTGGCCGTTGGATAACGATGCTTCTCCTATGGGCAGTCGTCTAAGGATCTGCAAGAAGTTTTCCATCATTTCATTCCTTTGTAGTGTGAGGGATTCCTCGAGCAACATTTTAATAGGATATCCTACTCCAACATCTTTCTTTTCATTCCCCATGGGTTGTTGTCGGTCTCGGTGTGACCGATCTGGTAATGGATCGATTGGTTTGAGTCCCAACTTCTTGTACCCAGATCTTGTCTGGGACATGCAAAAAGAAAAATAAATGAAAAGAAGACCACTCTGATACAACTGATCCTGATTTAGGAGTGGAACAAACTGATTAATAGACTAAATACAATAAACAAAGAGATATGGATAATAACACAAATATACAACGAACAATATCTTCTATTAAATAATGAAATAGGACGAAACTGTAAAACTGCAGAACTGAAACTTGCTCAAATGGTGATAGCTATCTCTAAGAAGAGATGTGGCTGATACACACATTTGTCTAAGAGGAATGGATTACAATGAGGCTCCATAGGCCTTTTTGATATTACTCATGAATTCCAAAACTCTAGACATCCAAAAACCTAACCCTAGAAGGTGAAACGCCAAAATTCATGTGGGCACTATAGGTAATTTGGTGTAATTTGGTACCTCAACTTCCTAGGGGCGTAAATTTTTCATATGACCTCTGTTTTAGGCACGTAATAGCTCATTCAAAAATTCTTTCAGAGAAATACACATTTTGTCATCAAACTCTAAGTCTGTCTACAATTTGACTATGGCGAGCCAAAAAAACAACATTTAGGGCCCCAAAACAAACCTCGAAGTACAAAAAGATGTGATCACATGAAAACATACAAAATAATCCAATTGGATTAGGCAAGAGGCCACTCGTATCCACCTGGAAGATGTGTGGGGCTTCTGACAGCCCCAAAAGTGTAGAACCCATAATTACAAAGAAGTACAGAAGAACGTGTTGAACAAAAACAGACACGAGAAGCCAATTGGAATAGGTGGGTGGTGAACAATATCCACCTGGATCATTACACCACACCCATTATTGATCAATGGTCTAGATCCTTTGTTTCAGTCTTCTTCAAATCGACAACACTTGTGTCCTTGGGTATTCCTTCATAGAAAGGATTCTAATAGATCCAACAGTGGAGATGAGTCCTCTAATAGAATATGAGGCCCACAGCCTCTCTTCACGTATCCACAGATCACCTCTGCTAATGTTTCCACCATGTACCTATCACTATGGAAGTACATTCCATCCTTATTCCATGTCATCTGGAACATGGCACTCATATTGCACCATGAATTGATTCCTAAAAATTCCAAATTCCCATGTCACATGGAAAAATATCTTCTTTCCACATGGGCCAGCTATGGTATGACACGTCACCACTGGGCATAGGGTCCCTCCACTTAGGTGTTGACACCTATCCACAACACATTGGTTGTATTTCATCGTATGACATCATCTTCCTTTATAATTGTTGACACCCTTGGCCAACGTGAGACCATACCAACTTTCCATGATCCAACGATCACACATCTAGATCCTATGGTCCAAATATCATCATCATCACCTCCGATGAAATCGACAATCCTCATTGTTTCTCTCAACCCCTATCATCGTCATTGTTATGGTACTTCACCCACTTTATTGATCATCTACTCTTGACGATGATGCAACCAGTATCAATCATTCATATCTTCTGACCTACAGATATGACGACTAGGATTAAGACACCTATCCTGAGAGTCGAAACTAAAAGGGATTCACACCTGGTCCTTTATACCAATTATAGGATGACATGTGTCAATCCTCCCTGGATCACGCTAGCATGCCTCATCAACATGAAATCCTTCTCCCTTTTTCCTTACTTAAGTGGGAACAATGATGATCTATAGCTAAGGTTACTCCTCATCCCTACACTGATTAACGATTAATATATTCCCCATGCCTTCATCATTGTCGACACTCTTGGCCAACGCACAGCCTTACTAACCTCCCATGCCTGGATGGAGACACATCTAGATATGACGGTCTATATTTCATCATCATAACCTCCAAAATATAGATGGTTTTCATTAGTATCCCAACCTCATCATCATCGATGCCTCTCTTGTCGTCGGCGACGCTCCTAGAGCATCATCCATTTTCACCCTCTTCCCCTAATTTCGAAAAAAATGCATCTAGTACCAATGTTCCATATCTCTTGGTCTATAGATCTAATGAATAGGATTTAAAGTGAAGGTACAAATAACCCCCTTTGCTAACATGACCCACTTTTTCCCTTCATCCTATCCCTGAGTGACATATGTAACCACTGGGACACATTGGTTTCCAAATTGATAAGCCATGTTAACATGATGGTCCGTCCAATTTTCTCACTCTCGGTTTAGATCAATCGAAATATATGGTTGGGAATTACTATCCCTCGTGCCAATAGACAACCCCCCAATAGTATCAGGCCTTTATCATCATCGCAATTCTCTGAACAAGACTCAAACTTTCCAACCTTCTACTCCCGATGATGATTCCACTAGCATCAATGACCCAGATCTCATTGGGGATCCTCCTTGTGGGTCCAACAGTTCTCATATGTTCATAGTTTTCAATTTCATCATCATAACTCCTTGTTCCAACTCTTGTCATGTTTAAATACTTCTCCTCCCCAAAACAATGTCTTCCCAGATGAAGGTCTAATATCTATACACCCAACCAGATCAACGGCCAATATCATCCCCGATTCATACCAATGAATTTCTACATGAAAAAAGTTTTATCTTGGACTTAACCATTTTAGGAAATCTTCTAAGTCTTTTCCAAGGCTTACCAAGCGTTCTTGGCCTTTTCCTTCACTCCCAACGAGCTAAGACAATATTTCTTCATAATTTTGGACAAAGATTTGCATCTTGCGAAATTTTAATTCAAGGTAGAGAGTTTAATAGGGGTTAAGGTTCTCCAACTATGGATATTCCTTTCTAGGATACAAGGAAATTCTACCACTATCCTTTTGAAGAAGGTTTATACCTTGCAATCTCTCCATTCAGAGACTTGCAATATTCACAATGTATTAGACTTGAAAAATATCGCAAGGGATCATTTCAGTCATACAAACTTACATCAATACAAGAATTCAATACTCTAACAAACCTAATCATTCACGCGTGAAAATTACAAGATAGAACCATCCATAAAAATTTCCCATCACTTCAAGTTCAAGAAATTGCCTCAGAAATCAACGTTAGCACCATTAATCAGTCATTTAGATTTCATGTCTACTACCAACATAATTCATTTGGTTTTGATCAAATTACACAAAGTAAAGGAAATACTCATCTGTTACAAATTTCGGCCAACCAAATGACTATGGGTTTATGTTGTTCCACCCAACCATAGGCTCAGATGCACTCAGACTCTGCACTCTGGCCACCCACGTGCCAATCCATGATACCACTAGAAAAATTGCTCAGGTTCTCTTGCACATCTTTTTCTTTTGGGTCTTCCAGAGACCTCAAAAACTCATAACTCTCCTTGAGTTTGCTCTCTCTCTGATGCACACACCCATGCTTCTCTCCCCATTCATGCATACCCTGCATGAATCACTCAGGAATGTTCTCGACTTGTCCCCTCATTTCCTTATATCATAACACAACTCGTGGGTCAATTTGGGTGATTGTGAGACAATACTCTATGGTACCTTTTGTTGGTAGTTGTTTCTATCCTAGCTAGATTTCCATACAAGTATTCATTGGGGTGGTTGGTTTTTCAACTACCCTCCCCTTACCATTAAATGTTTTTTCCTTGAAATTAGGATAAAGGGAAATAACCTATTATTTACAAGTCAAATATTTCAATAATTAGGATTGGCTCATCTTAGCATTATGAACCCCCTTTCTATTTGTCTTCATGATTTACTCTAGTTGTATCATGTCCAGTACTTTTAAGGCTTCACCCCATAGTCAGTTTTTGGCATTATTAATTAAAAAATAATACATTTACAATGTGTACATGTCATTGCATGGAAATCATTAATTATGATTAATTACATATAATCAAGGGTTTAGAAAGGGGTTATTACAATCCCCTTCCCCTTCAAAAGGAACATCGTCCTCGATGTTCTTCTTGGCAACACCTACTATACCTTTATCTTTTAGTTGTTTCAACAATGTAGTTCCTCTTCTTGGTCTAGTATTTTCTAGACTCTTGGAATTTAGCACTTTCCCACAACAATCTTAGATAACAAGCATATTAATTCACAATTTCATGCATAAACATTTCATTGTTGTTCAAAACATAAGGGGAAATATTCATATCAGCACAATATGTATCGGTTCAATTCCATGGATATGCATCCATATGGTTACATCTCATTAACTTGGTTCATTGTTTCCTTGAGATACTCATTGTGCTCATGATCCCATATCAACATATAAAAAGAGTTATTGAAGTCTCCTCTTTTTTTCGGTCACTCACCCTATAGGACCAAGCTTAGGAATCCCCTTCTTTGCTACACAGGCCCTTGGGTGATCCATTTTTCCTTGCCAAGGATTTCTCGTACAAGAAGAGATTCATATACTTCACTAATTCTTACATTTGAGGCATCCCTCTGACTTGCTCTGCCGAGGATTCCCTTCGGCCCATGTTACCACAACAAGAAACTCTCTATGGTGACCATGGCATATCACAGGGTTCTCATGTCACAATAGTATCCATTTCCATGCTTTTCCAGCTAGATAGACACCATTTTTCCCTCCATAACATATTTTTTATGTCACTTGTATCACATGCACACAGTAACTATGAGATACTATTATCAATTCCAATAAAAAAATTCTTTCAAATATGTTACCCACATATTTTTCAATTTTCACATTTCCATTTTCAGATCTATTCCATATAGGAACTAGGTTCCACAAGTATGATACTTCCTTCTCATATAAGTTTGACTCACCAGGAATTGGTCTCCCTTATGGGATTACTTTTGTTTCCATATCCAAGACCCTTTTTCATGCAATTCATTCTTCACATGGCCAAACCAATTGTTTGTTCTTATGCACATTATATTTTCATTCTACACTTGTAGTGGCCTCCAAACTATTACAAAAATGTGCATACTAACAATCAAATCACTTTTGTATATTCAATGATATAAGGTAAAAGGAAATACCATTCCTTACACATGCATCATTTCAACATCCCAAACTTTTCCATTGCAATTCAAACATTAAATAAATGTAATCATTATGCCAAGGTCCATGGTCACACTACTACACAATGCATCCTTGAATTGAATCCAAATTATCACATTCATACTAGGAACTTTTCCATAGTGTGTTGGAAGGCATCCAACTTCTTACCACATGGTTTCTTTATCAACATTTATGATTACAACAGGAGTATTCTTCCTACCACAAACTGATCAATACCTCACATCAACATATCATGATATGAAATTAAAATTTCATATGAATGTATTCAAGCATTCTTTCTTCATTGGTAATAAGGGCGCCAACATTCATGGCCACCCGATTCCTGTGCTTACCATGTTTATAATTTTGGTAGAATATTGGAAGGTCCTCCTTCCACATTGGGAAATCATGTACCTTGCCTCTCATGCAAACATGTGTTTCATCAATGCATTCAATCAACATGTTGGTTATGAGAAAGTCTTCTCATATTCGTTCATGACACAATTGTGCATGAATTTTCTTGCAAGGATCTCAATCATCTTTGACTATGAGAGGATCATACCTCCATCATTCATACTATCTTCTTTCCTCAGTCATGCCCTTCTTGGGTATCAATGACATATAACAGTGAATCATAATCATAAGACATAAAACAATTATGAAGAGATCCTTTTCCAATCCCTTCACACCTTATGCCACATAAGGATGAACACTTTTATACTTGTTGTGGATACCAACACCCTCTATTATATTACTTCATTAGTGGTGATTTACGAGAAATTATAAGGTCCCTTCATTTATATTTCAACAACAACCTTCTTGTATTTCTCCTCTGCTCGAGGATATCCACTATTGGCAATTGTCTTCCCCAACAACTCCAATATTTTTCTACACATACATGCATCATCACAACCACAATTATTTTAGTTGTATTGTTAAACAAAATGCATGTATCATATCCTTTAGATCAATAAAACATTTTCATATATGCCCCAACATATCTATATGCACTCTATCACATTCAACGCAATGTTTTCATGAGTGCAAACATAATCAAATTACCAATTATCTCTACAATCATACAACTATAAAAATCCTCACGTCATAAATCTTCACACATAAAATAATTTAAGTTTTCTCATCCCAAAGAAACACAATAAACATCAAGGGAAGGAGTAAAGGAAATTTCCCTCTTTCTAGCTCCTTTAAACATTAAATTTTTTTTATTTCTACTGAACTATTTCCAAGGCTTCTCTACCCTTACATAACATGGATTTTAACCAAGGTCATTCATTTAAACATCATTATTAATTTCATTTTCCACTCACTAGTTGTATTTTTTTTCCCAATTGTTCTTCTTGAAGCATACAACTATGCTAAGAAAATCATAGTTTTAAGGTGAAAAAGTGTTCCTCCTTTTCTCCTTCTTTGCTACTACAATCTATACCTCTTGGGATCTTCCTGCTCTCTTCCTTGAGAAGTCTCAGTCAAGTTCATATTTACCTTTCTTAGAAGCAATATTTTGGTTCACAAATTAATCTTACATCAGTTTATTCTACACATTTACCAATCAAATTGGTCAACATTCATTCACATGTCCTTTATGCATGCATTATCTCTTAAAATGTAATCTAGGATTCTTATACAAACATGCCTTGAAGCCCACTGCTTAGTTTCCAACAATAATTAGATTGTGACTTTGTCCTCTTTGCATAGTCCTTACACGGTTTCTCTACTTGGAACTTCTTCAACATGAAACTCTCTTGTTGCATTTCCATCACTATCTGAGATGGCCTCATCCTCGAGTCAAACCCATCTTCATCATTTTACGGATTTACTTGATATTCCATAAGGAATATAAGTATACATTCTTGTTATGAATTCACACATGCACATTCTTCTATTAGTTTGTGTCCAAATTGTGCTTTGTTGCACTTGACCTCATGCATCAACATACGTTTTGCCCACCATAGGCACACTTTACACTTTTTATATGCATATTTATCTAAAATTATTTTATTCATGATTGATCACAATCATTTACATGTGGTTCTCAAATACATACTCATATTCCCTCCTGTTATTACAACAAATAATTCTTTCTCATTTAGCTTTCTAATAATTTACACTAACATCTCTGAAGAGTGGCATACATCCCCATTTTAAGCTATCATTTAATCAAGAAAAAATAGGCCCTCCAACCTAGGGTTAGCCATGCATCCATGACATCTCTCAAACCTGTAAAGTACACATTTTTCCTCACAAACTACTCATTTAGGTAGCCATACCTTGCCTCTCAATAATGTATACATATACATATCATGCATGTGAATCACTTGCACATTTTTATATCACTCATATACATTTATTGAATCTTATCTCTTATCAGTCTATTCTGATGAGGATTTACAGTCATCCACATGACTAGTCTCACATAATTAATCATACTTATGTTTCCCTTCCTCGTGGAAATGGACAACAATAATTTACTCTTTCCCAACTACTATAAAATTATTTAAAATTCAGAAATACAACTAATAATTTACAACATTACCTAGGGCAATAAAATACCAATCTCTATTTCTCTTCATGTCTCAATTTACTTTAGGTAAATAAACCTTTATTAAGGGAATCTTGTCCTGAATTCCATCTTACTTCTACTTGACCATGCTAACCCATACTTATATGGTTACCATACACCTTTAGATGTTAATCTAACCCATTAGTCATCTGGAAATACTCCAAGCATTCTCCTCACTAGATTCTGGATCAATACTTCCTTGATCCATTATAGCCTCAATCTTCCTAAGGTTGTAACCAATCAATATCCTTAGCATTTTTCATTAGTCATTCTATCTCACCCTTGTAGATTTATATGCAATATCATTGTCAACATTTCAATCATGTTGTTACTCTCCTATTGAGATCACGTCATTATTGACCAAAATGATCCATCCACGGGCCATACTTTACAACCCACCACAAGTTATAACATTTTTATTTTCATGTTCATACATGCTTACTTATTACCATATGCATTACATCATATCCAAATTTTTCATTTCATGCATAACAAGTTAATGCAAAGGTAACTAGGTTGAAACACGCACACACAATTACAACACACACCCTGCTACGAAATGTATAGCGGAAAACCAAAATAGAAATATTGTTTCCAAATAACGAGGAATCCACTGGAAACTAAAACACTCGAAAACCCACAAATTTCAATACCATTCATTTAGTAATTCAATGAAGAGAACATATTTCTATACTACATCGAGCCTAAGCTAAAAACACAGCCATGAATTGTTGCTTTCATGGATGAAAACCACTACGAAATTGTCCAAAGGGTAATGGTCTGTGTGTATGGGCTTAAATTTTGTTTCACCTTCTTGTGTGCTCACCCAATATAGAATCTTTCTCTCCAGTCCATATTCTACAATTTCCTTTCTTTGTGGTTCACCAACCCCTTCAAAATCCCACTCCATTGCTTTTTAAAACTTCTCCTTGGTTCTGAAGCAATTTGTCTTCCCTCCAAGAATGAGTTGTTACTCAAACTGTCTCTCTGTCTTCTAGATTTCTTCAACTCCTTTAGGCCATAGGTCACGTTTTGTCCTTTATCCACCATTTTTTTTTTTTAACAATAGTTGCAACTCATCATGAATGCATAGACATCATGGAAAAATCAAATGTGTATGGACACATTGTTGCAAATAAAGAAATGTCATGACACTTGTAAAATTTCATTATGTGTGTGTGTTTCATCACATTTTTAGCATGACACTTGTAAAATTTCTCTATATGTGGCAGTTTCAACACAAGTTTGAGCATGAGTTTCAATACGTGTTTCAGCACGAGTTTTAGCATGTGTTTCAATACGAGTTTCATCACAAATCTCAGCACGAGTTTCAAGATAGAAAGAATAGTTGTTGGAGTAATAAACAGTTCAAATTTACAACAAAATTGACTAAATAAAATGGACCACTAACATAGTCCTTATTCGAATTATTTCCTATTTACAAAATAGAAATATTTTTGGGGATGTGGATTTCTTGAGCCCAAGGATGTTCCTGCATCAGGCACCCTTGGTAATAAAATCATGGGCTCCAACTCATGTGTAGATCACTACTAAAGTGAAGAGTTATGCACATGTGCTAACTGATCTTCAGTTACCCACGATGCATCTTTTTCTCCCCGATTCTTCCACTTGATAAAATATTCCATGTACTCCTTTCAACAAGTATTCTTACCAATTATAGTAGCAATAATTTCTTCAATCTTGTCCTCATACTTAATTGGAAGATGGTGTTCCCATTCGCTGAGGGTACCTTCATATTCTCTTTTTTCCCCTTGATGAAACTCATAGAGGTCAACAACATTGAATGTAGGAGATATGTCAAATTTCTTCGAAATTTCCAGCTAATAAGCATTATCAAAGATCTTTTTCAGAATTTGGCATGGAACTATCTTCGTGTACTTGATTTTGTTATATGTTCCTCGAGGAAATCGCTCCTTCCTCAAGTGATCCATGAACAAATCACCCTCTTGGAATACCTTCTGTCTTCTATGTTGATCTATATTTTCTTATAACTATCATTGTTGGTCTGGAATTTATTCTTTGCATGTTCATGTAATTCATGCATACTGTCCACAAAATCATTCGCATCAACACTCTTATTTCCTTCCAAATCCGACAATGCAACCAAATCTACCACACCTTTTGGTGATCGTCCATAAACAATAAGAAATGGAATCTTTCTCATAGATCTCTTCACTGAATCATTATATGCGAATTCAACTTGGGACAATGCCAAATCCCATTGACTAGGATTCTCTCCACTTAAACTTCACAACAAATTTCCTAGACTCTTGTTCACTACTTTTGTCTGACCATCCATTTGAGGATAATATGTTGAACTATACAATAAATCTGAGCCTAAATTTTTCCAGAGTGTCCTCCAAAAATTCCCAAGAAATCAGTTATCACGATCTAAAGTAATACTCCATGGAAATCCATGCAATCTAACCACTTCTTTGTAAAATAATGCAGTTACTTCACTAGCATCACTAGTCTTGTTACATGCTATGAAGTGTGCCATTTTTTAAAATCTATCCGCCACTACCATTCTTGAATCATGCTTTCTTCGAGTCATAGGAGATCCTAAGAAAAAATCCATATTGATATCCTCCCAAAATCCTTTGGCTAGTTGGCATATCTTGCAACCTAAAACAAAATTTTGAACATCCTTATTAAATATGGGCCAAAATTGCCTCTCCTTTACCAAGGTTGCAGTCTTATCCATCCCAAAATATCCTCCTAAACCACCACTATGTAACTCTTTAATGAGATTCAACTGTATGGAACTTCTGGGAATACAGAATTGTTGATTTTTTAAAAAAAAACCTCCTAGATATGGTAGTACAGATATGGTGTTTTTTCTAAACTCCAAAGCTCATTACATTCCTTCCAATCTTTTGAGAAATATTCATCTTCTTCATACAATGTCTTTAGACAGTTCTGGCTTACCACTTCTACCAACATGATATTGAGTAATGCTATCCTCCACCTTAATGCATCAACTACCTTACTAGACTTCATGAACCAGTGTTTCAACACAAAAGAGTAACTTTGCAAGAATTCTACCCATTAAGTATTCTTTTGATTCAAATTACCTTGGTTTTTAATGTACTACAGAGCTTTGTGATCCGTGAACAAGAAAAACTCCTTTGACAGTAGATAATGTCATCATTTCTTCAAATCTTGCACAATAGAAATAAATTCCTGATCGTAAATAGAATACTTATTTTTGGACTCATTCAACTTATCCCTGGAAAAATGAAATGGGTCTTCCTTCTTGACTTAGAATTGCTCCAATTGTTGTTCCACTAGCGTCACAATCAACCTAAAATGCTTTATTAAAATATGGTAATGCTAATATTGGCTATGTTGTTACTCTCTTCTTCAATTATTCCAATGAATTCTCTTCTATTGTAGTCGACTAAAACACTCCCTTATTCATACATTATGTAAGAGGAACACATATTTGGATAAAGTTCCTAACGAATTTTTGGTAAAATCCTACAAATCAATGAAAACTCCTCACATCGAATGTGCATCTTGGTGTTGGACATACAAGGATAGCCTTCAATTTCTCAGGATCCATTTTTAGTCCTTCCTTTGAAACCACAAAACTCAATTACACTAACTCTTACTGCATGAATGTACACTTCTTCAAGTTTATCAATAGTTTCTCTTCTTTCAAGCATTGTAACACTGCTCTCACATGATCAACATGATTTTTTCTATTCCTGCTAAAAATCAGTATATCATCCAAATATAGAACCACAAACTTACCCAAAAATGGCTTCAAGACTTCGTTCATCAATCTCATGAACATGTTGGGCACATTAGTTAACCCGAACTACATCACTAACCATTCAAATAGTCCATCTTTTGTCTTGAATGTTATCTTCCATTCATCACCTTCTCTGATCCGAATATGGTGATAACCACTCTTCAAATCAATTTAAAACAAATATTCTAAACCACTCAGGCAATCCATAAGGTCATCCATTATGGGAAATGGAAACTGATACTTGATACTGATATTGTTTATAGCATGTGAATAAGTACACATTCTCCATTCCCCTATTTTTTTTGGAGTCAATACTGTTGGTTGATCCAGATTTATGAGTGAAACAAAATGAATAACAAACTGGATACAATAACATAGAGATATGGGGAACAAAAACATATATCCAGTGAACAATAACTTCTATTGAATAAATAAAATTGGTTGAAACTGTAAAACCGCAGAACTGAAAAAAAACTTGCTCGAATGGTGGTAGCTATCTCTGAGAATATATGTCATTGTTACATGCATCTGTCTGAGAAGAATGATTAAAATGAGGCTCTAGAGGCCTTTTTAACATTACTCATTAATTCCAAAACCCTATACATCCAAAAAGCTATCCTAGGAGATGAAATGTCAAACGTTATGTGGGCCTCGATGGGAAAGTTGGTACCTCAAATTCCTAGGGTCGTAACATTTTCATACAACCTTTGTTTTAGGCGCGTGATAGCCCATTGGAAAGGTCTTTTCGAGAACTACACATTATCCATCAAACTCTAACTTTGTCTACATTTTGATTATGGCAAGCCAAAAAAACACTTTTTAGGGACCCAAAACGGCCCTGGAAGTACAGAAAGATGTAATGACATGAAAACTTCCAAAATAATCCAGTTGGATTAGGTGGGTGACCACCAATATCCACCTGGAAATTGTGTAGGGATTCAGATATCCTCTAAAGTGTAGAACCCATAATTACAAATAATTACAGAAGAATGTGTTGAACTAAAAATTTCCAAAGTAGCCAATTCGAATAGGTGGGTGGCCACCAATATCCACATGGATCAGTCCCC
>SNQJ01S0004059.1:253372-264116 GCA_010110895.2 Picea sitchensis | reverse complement strand
CTCAATGAATGTAGTGGCTTTTTCAGCCTCAGAATGAACATGGGAAGATTATGTATGTGTGGGACACAAGGGTTGGAATCCCAGTCCCACATAAAATGGGCCATGGTCGGTGGAGCTATGGAGATCGATGTTGTAGTTGTGTTGAACATAGGGAAGAATCTCATGCCATGTATGTGGATTCTTAGAGTTATACATGTGTAGGATGTTCACAATCATCTGATTGACGACCTTTCTCTGGCCATTGGTTTGAGGTTGAAAGGTAGCGGATAAAGTGAGCTTGGTGTCCAACACTGATCAGATACTTGATAAAAATGTGTTGAGGAACCTATTGTCTTGATCAGATATGATGATATATGGTATCCCAAAATGGACCCACACTCATTCAAAGAAGATCTTGGTAGTATATGTCAATGTGATTCTCTTCTTGCAGGCTATGAGAATGGTTATCTTTGAAAACTGATCAACCACCACAAATACAAAATCATTTCCTTGCTTGGTGGATGGAAGGATAGACATGTAATCCACCGAGATGGATTCCTAAGGCCCCACATGAGTAGGAAGAGGGGTGTATAGTCCTTTCTTGTTGATGGTTGGCTTGGAAATAGCACAGGCAATGCAAGATCTGATATACTTGTTGACATCCTGTCAAAGTTTTGGCCAATAAAAATGTTTCTGTAGAACGACCACAGTTTTCTCCATGCCAAAATGTATTTCCATCCAACTGTAGTGAGCCTCCCAAATCATCTTTGCATGCTTGCTTGAAAGAACTTAGACATGGGATAGATGGCATAACAATATGTCCTGAATGGGAAAATTGGTGGCATTCGCACCTGTACCCAAGAGCTCATAGGTGGTGGAGGATTAAGGATCTTGTTGATAATGTTGAGGCCACTCAGAAGCCTCATTCCCATAGGAATGGAGCACGACGGTGAGTGAAACCACGGGAGGTCGACTAAGGAAGTCAGTGACATGATTTTTTCTCTGTGTCTTATACTTGATGTTGAGATGGAACTGCTACAGGTATGTGGACCACCTTTGATGGTGGTCATTCTACAACTTCCCATGTGTCTGTATGAACTGCAGAGGCTTGTGATTAGTGTGGATGATTGTCTCCTTTCCCAGAATGTAATGTTTCCATTGACGAAATGCTTTTACAATGGAATAAATTTCCTTGTCATAGGTGGGGTATTTTCAGACAGTATCTGAGAGTGTCTCACTATGGTGTGTTATCGGATGACCATTTTGAGTGAGAAATTCACCTACACCATAGTCGGATGCATTAGTCTCAATCTCGAACGGTTGTTGCAGATCGGGTAAGGAGAGTATTGGAGTTAAGCACAAGCGATGCTTCATATCATCAAATGATTGTTGTTGTAAATTCTCCCATGTGAAATTTTCCTTATCACTTCCCTTGGTCACTTGGCTGAGGGCCCATGCAATATGGGAGAATCCCAACATGAACCGTCGGTAGAACTTGGCAAGTCCCAAGAAGCTCCGAATCTTGGTTAGTGTGGTTGGGCTTGACCAATCATGGATGAATTGGATCTTAGATGGATCCACATGTACCCCATGTTCATAAACAATGTATCCCAAGTACTGGACCATGTTCATTCCAACGGATCATTTTTCCAAGTTGGCATATAGCTTGTGTTATTGCAGAGTGCTCAAAACCTATTGAATATGTTGCATGTGCTCCTCCCAAGTTATATTGAAGATGAGGATGTCATCCAGATATAACACCACAAAAGAGTTGGTGAAGGGTCTCAATACATCATCCATCAACCTCATGAAAGTTTTTGATGCATTTTTTAGTCCAAAGGGCATGACCAGCCATTCGAATAGACCTTCTTTAGATTTGAAAGTTGTATTCCATACATCAGTCGGTTCGATGGGAACCTGGTGGTAGCCAGACTTTAGGTCAATATTACTGAAGAAATTTTCCCCCTTGAGTTGGTCAATAAGGTCATCATTTCATGGAATTGACTACTAGTTGTTGACTGTGATTTTATTTAATGATCTGTAATCAATGCATAGCCACCAGGTCTCATATTTCTTCTACAACAGTATAATTGGGCTTCCGCAAGGGGAGGAGATGGGTCCGATGTGCCCCTTTTGAAGCATCTATTGGATCTGATGCTTGATTTCATCATTTTCCATTAGTGAACGATGATAAACTGGTCCATTAGGAAGAGGTTCACCAGGGGTTAGATCAATTGGATGCTTGACTTGGCAGTGTGTCGGTACCCCAGTGGGTGAGAAGAAGATGTCTCTATCCTCTTCCACAATTCCTTCCACTTTCTTCTTCTACAAAGAGAGGCTCTATGTCGAGGTCACGGATGTGGTGGTGACCTTCTACTTACTTTGAGCATGGATCACAAAGAAGATGAACTTCTCAGTCTCTGAAATGACCTTACTACATTGCTTAGTAGAGATTAAATAAATAGAGGTAGGTGGCGCTACCTCTGGTATCATGTACATTTGTCTACCCAAAGTAATATTAACATTGTGGGGTCTAGACTCATACACAACATGTCACTTCCACAAATATGGTTGTCCTATAATAACATCAAAAACTTCAAGGGGAGAAATATCACACAATACCTCATCTTTGAAGAGCTTGATGTCGTAGGGAAGACGACATTGTTGGATGATGTGGAGATATCCTCCTTGGTGAAGCAAACCAATGGTGTAGGGATGTGGCTATGATGTCATTGGTTGGTCCAGCTACTTGAAGACCTATACTGAGATCATGTTCTTATGACTGCCACTATCGATAATGAAATGAAGTGGAGCCCCCTTTACCCACATCTGTGAGTGAAAGAGGTGTTCCCCTTCCTCTGGTTCTTCTAGTTTGATTGGCTAGACTTTGGTGGTAGTGATAGTGGCACTAGGTTCAGTATCGATAATCCACTTCCCTCGTTCTGGATTTGATTCAGATTCAAAATCTTCCTTTGACTCGAAATATTTCAACTCAGCCACGAGTGACTGCTTGGAGGGGCATTCTCCAGTGTTGTGCCAAGGTATTTTATGGTATTCACGCCACTTTCATATGTCCTTATTCGACTTCTCATTACCCTTCTTGTGTTGCAACTTGGACTGGTTTCCTTGAGAGTGTCCATCTTTTCTCTATCCCTTTTTTTGTGGGTTGGGTTCACCTTTTCCCTTCTTCGGTTATGAGTATTTTCCAGATCCAAAATCTTTCCTCTTCTGCTTAAATTTATGCTTGATCTTGACAACATATGTATAAGTCGTACCCAATTACGAGATGTCCAGAAACTCCATTTTGTGTTTGAATGTATCTATGTAGATAACTGTGGTATTTGAKCACTAGAKGTCATTCAGAGTCTTTCATGCCCAATTTGGTGCACAAGGTATGGAAAAAAATGGTGAAATCYRGTACTGTCTAGTCCCTTTCCCAACATAGCATGGTCCATCTTGTGTATTGGTCCTYCTATCTGCCAACATGGTAGTATTTTTCTTTAATGGCATCCCTGAAGGAATCCCATGTGGGTGCAACCACAAATATTGYAGATTCCTCTATGGCCTTTTTCTCAAAGTAAGTATCCCACCARCCCTTAACATGGGAGACAACCTTGAGGAGTGAAAAAGTAATCTTTTCCCTRTTAGAAAAATTATGGACCAAAAAGTACCCTTTGAGCAGATTCATCAATTTATCTACAACATCCGCATCTATCATTCCTTCAAATAATGGAATATCAAAATTTACTTTTACCTTGAATGGGGTTGCATGGCTTCTTGATGAAGATGTGTCTCCTGTGGGTAGTCGCTGAAGGATCTGTGCAAATTTGTCCATCATTTTGTTCCTTTGTCACACAAGGGATTCCTCAAGCAACATTTTAAAAAAATCTCCTACTCCATCATATTTATTCTCATCCCCCATTGGTTTTTTTCGAGCTCAGCACGGACGATCTTGTAAAGGATTGATTGGTTCGAGTCCCAACTTCTTGTACCCAGATCTTGTCGAGGACATGCACGAAGAAATATAAATAAAGAGTAGACCGCTCTGATACCACTGATCTGGATTTATGAGTGCAACGAAATGAATAAAAAATTGAATAAAATAACACAAATATATAGACAAAAACAACAAATATCTAGTGAAAACAAATTCTATTGAATAAATAAAATAGGTTGAAACTGTAAAACTGCAAAATTGAAAACAACTTGCTTGAATGGTGGTAGTTATCTCTGAGAAGAGATGTGGATGTTACACACATTCATCTGAGAAGAATGATCACAATGAGCCTCCAGATTCCTTTTTAACATTACTCATGAATGTCAAAGCCCTATACATTCAAAAACCTAACCCTAGTATATGAAACACCAAAAGTTATGTGGGCCCCAATGGGTAAGTTGGTACCTCAACATCTCGGGGTTGTAATGTTTTCATACAACCTATGTTTTAGGCATATGATAGCCCATTGGAAAGGTATTTTCAAGAGCTACACATTATGTCGTCAAACTTTGACTATGTATATAGTTTGAATGTGGCAAACAAAAAAAAAACATTGTTTAGGGACCCAAAACAACCCTGGAAGTACATAAAGATGTACTGACATGAAAACTTCCAAAATAAGCCAATTGGATTAGGTGGGCGGCCACCAATATCCACCTGGAAACTATGTAAGTATTTAGAAAACCTTGAAAGTGTAGAACCCACAATCACAAAGAATTACAGAAGAACGTGTTGAACTAAAAATGTTAAAAGGAGCTAGTTGGAATAGGTGGGTGGCCACCATTATCCACCTGGATCAGTGGTATTGCACACATACTCAAGCTCTCACAAATTAACCCTCATTCAAGAAATTCTTGCACTTGCTGATTCACTTCTTCACTCTATGTTGGAGTCATCTTGTAAGGTTCTTTATTAGGTAAACTTAATCCAGGATTTAAATTAATTTTATGATAAATACTTCTCACTGGCGGAAATCCTTTTAGAAAATCATTAGCAATAATATTCTTAAATTCATCCAACAGCGACTTGATTTATGTAGGTAAAACATTTGGCTCCTCTACACTTTTCACTTCTTTCGGAATCAATTCTAAACAGAATGTTGATTTTGTTGCTTCTTGTAACAATTCCTTAGTAGAACATAGAATGATCCTACTGTTACTCGTGTTTATATCAACACGGTTTCTTGTTGCTCCTACTGTATCCTCCAACATTGGTATTAATTTATATCGTTGTCCATATTTCTTGAAATCATATGTGTTTTCATTACCATCATGGTGAACTCATCAATCAAACAACCATGGAATTCTCAACAATATGTGGCACACATCCATCTCAATCACATCATATAACACCTTCTCCTAAAAACTCCCTATTTGAAAATTCAATAAACATTGCTCAGTCACAGTCACTTGTTGTCCCTTATTCAACCAAGAAACACTATAAGGGTTCAGATGGTTCAACCTTGTCAAGTTCATTTTGTTCATGACTTCAGTGGATACCAAAATTTCTTTACTTCCTCCATCTATAATTAGGTTACAACATTTTCCTTGAACCTTACTTTTTTGTTTTTTTTTAAATTTCTTTCATTTTTTTGGTTCCTTTGCCTCTTTTTGTTAATATTTAAGAAACACCCTTCGCAACAACAAATTATCACCTTGTTCTTTCTGAAGAACAGTCAAATTTTCTCCAACTATTAAAGCTTCATCAACCTATGTGACTTGTGCTTGTGTTTCACCTCTTCTCCCTAAAGTTTTCCTTTCTAGACATTCAGACTTCTTGTGTCCCTCTTCACCACAGTAATAACAAATGATTACATATATTCCCTTTCCTCTTTCGAATCCTCTACCTCTACCAGCTAGATTTCCTCCTTTGTGACCTTGACCACAGGTAGATTCTTCTTCCTTTTTGTTTCCTTTAGAAGTGTCTTATTTACCTCATCCTTTAAAACCTCTTCCTCTACCTCTAGGCTGTGTTTTTCTCTCAATATTTTCTTCTACCTTCAGGGAAAATTAATAAGCTTCATCAACAGTGCGGAAATAGTGTGTGCTCATTTCATCCTAAATTAAATACTTTATACCATTTACATACCTTGTAACTCATTATAATTTTGGTTCCTTGAGCGCTGATCGGAGTCATAGCCTAAAGAAATATTCAATGTATTCACAAACATATGTCTCCCTTTGTCTGAGGTTATGGACTTGTCAGAAAAAATGATGTTGGTAATCGACAGGAAGAAATTTCTCTTTAACCTTGGTAACAATCTTCTTCCAAGTTCTGATTTTCTCCAGTTGATTATTCACTCTATCCTTTTGCATCATATCCCACCATAGTGTTGCATGGTCTTTGAGTTTTGTAACAGAAAATCTTACCCAATTTGGATCTTGAACATTTTCATACTTGAAGTATCTTTCGAGTACTCCAATTCGGTCAACAAGAACATCAGCTCTTAGAATACCATCATAACAGGAAACCTCAACCTTTGTACTACCCCTATTACTCAAATACGAAATAAATTTAGTTGTTGGATCTCTTTCATCACCATCTCATTCATCTTTGATTTCTTCTTTTGTCTCTAAGTATACTTCATCATCTCCATTCCTACGATTTTCCAATTCCTCTATTCTTCTTCTCAAATTTTCCAGTTCTCGATTTCCTGCACCTCCCCTTCCTTCTCCTCTCCTTCATGGTGGAATTCATCCAATTTGTAGGTGTCTCACCAACATCTGTAGACCTCACATGGTTCTGTAACCCAAATTTACTTCCAACACTCTTGTTGAGCAACCACCACGAACAAGTATTTTTTACCCTATCTCATAGAAGAATATTAGATGCTAATCCCATAGAAGAACTGAGCTCTGATACCACATAATGAAAATTTAACTGAGCTGCAACACACACATAATTAAAGAACACACTCTGCTATAGAATGTACAACGAAAAAATAAAACAGAAACAGTTTTTTCCAAAACATGAGGAATCCACTAGAAACTAAAACACTCGAAAACCCATGAATTTCAATACCATTCATTTATTAATTCAATGCAGAGAACATATTTATATATTACATTGAGCCTGAACTAAAAATATTGTCATGAATTGGTGCTTGCGTGGCTAAAATCCACTACAAAATCATCCAGACGGTAATTGTCTGCATGTATGGGCTATGATTTTGTTTCTCCTTCCTATGTACTCACCCAATCTGGAATCTTTCTCTCCATTCCACCTTCTATTATTTCCTTGCTTCATGGTTCACCAACCCCTTCAAAATCACGCTCTATTTATTTTTAAGACTTCTCCTCGGTTCTAAAATGATTTGTCTTCCCTCCAAGAACAAGTTATTTCTCAAACTGTCTCTCTATCTTTCAGATTTTTTCAACTCCGCTTTGGGCCGGGGTCACGTTTTTTCCTTTAGGCGCAATTGTTTTTAATGGTAATTGTGACTCATTATAAATGCATACTAGCATGTAAAAATCAAATGTGTACAACCACAGTGTTGCAAATAAAGAAATATCGTGACACTTATAAAATTTCATTATGTCTGCATGTTTTAGCATGACACTTGCAAAATTTCTCTATACATGGCAGTTTCAGCACGAGTTTCAGCATGAGTTTCAGTGTGTGTTTTAGAATGAGTTTCAACACGTGTTTCAACATGAGTTTCAACACGATTTTCAACAAAGCAAGAGTAGTTTCAGTTGTAATCAACAGTTTGAATTTACAACAAAACTGACAAAATAAAATGGACCACTAACACAATCCTTATTCGACTTATTTCCTATTTGCAGTATGGAAATATTTTTTGGTGATGTGGATTTCCTGAGCCCAAGGATGCTCATGCATCACAAGTACTCATGTAAATACACGCTTTACACAACCATGATATCATAAACTAGCTCATGTGTTTATGTCAGTTCACCTCTTTTATGAGGGATATCAATTGTCCAAAGGACATTTTTACCTTTCTCAAAGAGATTATCCCTACTACAGGTTTCAATCATTATAGGTAAATCATACCTACCTTACAATTTCCATCAGTCCTTTTATCACGAGGAGTTACACATACCTGGTTTAATCTTTTTATTTAAACAACAATTATAATTTCCAGGGTTCCAACAACCCATACTAAATTCCTTTAACACCAAGGAGTTTTTCATAAGGGTCTTATCCCTTATGTAGACAATCATCACAAATTTTAGAGGACTTGTCTATCCAAACAGACAAAGAACATTTCATTTAACTAAAACCACTTAGATCATCCATTCTCTGGACTCATACAGTTCCTATAACATGATTCTTCCATTTCACATTAGATTTAGCCTTAATTCTTATTAGCATAATCCCACTCATGTAGGAGAAGATATCAATCCATCAAGAAAAAATAGTTATTTTGTCACAAGAAATACCGGAAAAATATTTCAATCTACAATCATTCCTCTCGAGGAACTTGTGTAGATAATAAGAATTTTTTTAACATAGATATCTCTTTCTATGAGATCATTTTCGTCTTGTTATTCCAATATTTTTACTTGTCTCTGTCCCATCTAGGCCTAGTGTTTTAACTTTTCTCTAATAGCACTTTTTAAGACAATTGACCCTCTATTCCTTACTTAGGTTGATGGGGTGTTAAAATTTCACTTTTCCTTAACCATATCCAAACCTATTCTCGAGGGAACCATCATCTTTTGCTTGTCAAGAGATTTCCAATGACTATAATTATGCTTAGATCTAAGTCGTGGATCAAAATTTATGGCCTTCCAAATTTTCTTATACTTTCATTGGTCCAAAGGCCACCTCATGAGACGTGGCATCCACATGGCTCCCAATCATTCATTCACTCCTACATGGCACTGATGTGGCACCTGCCACCTGGCCCATCATGCCTCTATATCAATGACCCCAATTACTTGGGCCAACCTTCGTCATTGTCGGGGCTCTTATCTTATGGAGTATAAGTCACCTCAACTGCCAAGATATGATGATGAACTCTAATGGGATTTATCCCCTAGGTATGATGGCTCTCAGGATCCAACAATCAATAGCTTAGACCTTGTTGGAACCTCCATCATACACAAAGATTAATTCCCATTGGTGTACAGTTGTTTGCCACATGATTACCTAATGGATATTCTCTAGAGTTTATCAGGATCAAACATTGAGTTATGTCACTTTTCCCTTGAGTATACACCATATTGTTTCCCAGTCAAGAGTTGTCCTTCTACAGATCGTGATCCGAATTGATGGTCATGCCTTTCTCTCTTGTAAAATGCGACCAGTCGCATCCTGCAGGAAGGAAAGGTGTGACCGCGTTTGTTACTCTTAAATTAGGAATGGTTACAATGAGAAGATATCAAGATCATATTTCTCGTAATTTGACCTAGAGAATCTTTTTATTTTGATTTTCTACGAGTTATCCACTGTTAGGACCCTATAATGTACCTTTTTTCTCATACTTTTTGCTATCATTACATCATTTTCCCACTCATATTTAAGCCTACATTATCACCTTAATATATTTCTCCAAAGGTATATAACGTTTATTCTCTTTGCCATATGTTTAATTTGTTTTACATGTAATTTTTCATTACTCTCATACTTAGCCATTAATCAGAAATATATAGTTGCTGAAACAGTTTGAACTGTAGTTAATATACTGTTGTTGCTTGAAGACCATGTTGCTGAAACAGTCAATAGTACGCAAATCCCATTGCTGAAACAATCTGTGATTTGCGATGCTGAATAATCATTTCACATACAACAGTAACAAGGCGGAGCTATTACACTGGCCGCAACAGTCGTACCTTAAGCCAGCACCAACCATCGCTGCTGCTTGAAGACCACGTTGTTGAAACAGTCAAACAGGACGCAAATCCCGTTGTTGAAACAGTCTGTGATTTGCGATGCTGAAATAGTATTTCACATACATTAGTAACAAGAAAAGATAAATAAAGAAGCTTTTACACCGGCCGCAACAGATGTACCTCAAGCCAGCACCATTCCAACCACTGTAACAACATTTTTCTACGGGAGATCAGAATATCCTATTCCATCATAAAATATTAGATCAGACTAAGAATAGGATTTGCACGTACACATGTAATTTTATGCTTAATTATATTAAGAGGATTCTCCTCTTTAAATAAGGGGGAAATAATCATGAGAAAGGATATTATGAAAGGCTTAGATAGAGGTGAATTACAGAGAAGGAGCGTGTTCACTTTGGATATTGTAACTTGTCACATTTGAAAAATGAATAAAAGATCATTCTGAGCATTCCTTCTTAATTCCTTTTATTTCTGGGGAATCTTGTGAGAAGGAAAGGGCCCACATTCTTCACAAGATTCACCCATTAATTTATGTAGTGTGTAGTATTGTTTTTATCTATACTTTGTTAAAACTTTGTTTTGTTGAAACTATGTTTCCATTGATTGTTACATCGTTTTCATACAATTCATTCCTAGGTAATTGTTAATCATTTTGATTGGTAATTATGTTTGCAGAATGAGTTTATGAAAGTGTGATAGTCAGAGACAGGTGCTGAATATTCCTACTTTGGGGAATAGGGTCATGTTCTTTGTTACATAATAGTTAGTCTTCGGTAATTGTTAATCATTTTGATTGGTAATTCTGTTTGCAGAATGAGTTTATGAAAGTGTGATAGTCAGAGACAGGTGTTGAAGATTTCTACTTTGGGGAATAGGGTCATGTTCTCGGTTACAGAATAGTTAGTCTTCTTTGCAGTATGTTGAAAGGTTCATTTTTCCTATGTTG
>SNQJ01S0004059.1:216499-253322 GCA_010110895.2 Picea sitchensis | reverse complement strand
ATCTCTTTTTAGAGGAGCCTCCTGCCCCTCATTGCAATTAATTTTTCTGAATTTAATTTCTTTAGTATTAGATTAAATTTCTTTTACTAATAATCCATGTCAAGGAATGGCATGTTACAATTGATTCTTTTGCAGATTCTCAAGCCTACCAAGAAAGGACAATCTTACTACAAGCAGATCCAAGCTTCATTTTGTGAAGCATTTCTCCCTCTTTCTTCAATCCATTCATCCTCACTTCTCATCCAACATTCCCATCATTCATCCTTCTTTATTTTCTTTCCTTTCCATTCCCTTTCCCCATTTTTCCATTGCTGAAACACCACTGTTCAGCAACATTTTCCTCATTTTTCCCATTGCTGAAACACCACTATTCAACAACATTTTTCTCACTTTCCCCATTGTTGAAACACCATTGTTCAACAACATTTTCCTCATTTTTCCCATTGCTGAAACACCATTGTTTAGCAACATTTTCCTCATTTTCCCCATTGCTGAAACACCACTGATCAACAACATTTTCCTCATTTTTCCCATTGCTAAAACACCACTGTTCAACAACATTTTCCTCATTTTTCCTTTTGCTGAAACACCACTGTTCTACAACATTTTCCTCATTTTCCCATTGCTGAAACACCACTCTTCAACAAACATTTTTTCATTCTTTTCCTGTTCTTGAAACACCACTTTTTCAGCATTTCCTGTTAATAAAAACATCTTTTTCAGCTCTTTCGCTCTCACTTCTCCTATTTTCATACTACAGTCTATCATTTCATGACTTTCTCCCATGATTAAACAAACCCTTGATACAATTTCTCTCATAAATCCAAAGTCTCTCCCATGGTTACTACAGATCTATTATGGACAGGCACTATATTTTTCGAAGTATGAATCAAAGGTAAAGATGAGGTATGTAAACTTTATATGTAAATACAATTGAACTATGGCTAATGAGAAAATCCCGATTCATTATTATCATTCACCTAAATTCACTATTTTTAGCCATAGTTGGGGGGGAGAAATATCGAAACGTGATGCCATCATTTCACACGAACAGACTACCATCACTCCTTTTTACCCATCATTTCATTTTTTTTCACCATCATTTGCATGCCTTCATCCAAAAAAATTACTCTGTCTGGGTGCGGTTACTTGACTCTCTGACTGTGCATTCTACTGATTTGAATAGCTATGGGAGGTCCTTTTATACTATACAAACCCGCCACGACAACCCTGCTAGAATTGTATCCAGAAGTCTACCAAATCTTTCAATAGGCAGGTTGGCTAGGTTATTTTCAGAGGCTCCAGGGATTTGATCAACAATAGGTTCTTCAATTTGCTCAGAATCTTCGACAAGACCATTCTATTGTTCAAGGGGTTAGGATTCCAGTCACAGAGGATGATATAGCACAGGTTTCGGGTCTTCCCGTCACTGGCATTCGCTGGTTCAGCCGCAAACACATTATCCTTAATGCTCAGCAGGATTTTCTCTTGCCAAGAAAACAAGTTGAGCCTAAAGGTCGAGGTGTTCGACCTAGCTCGTTACCACCTCCTTGGTCGAAAGTTGCAGAGTTTCTCAAGCACTACCTTACCTGTGAAGGCCGATACCAAGTAATTTACCAGTCTGACTTTGTCTTGTTATCTCATTTACGACATGCTAGACTGGTCAATATTCCTTACTATCTGCTCGGATGTCTTAGAAACATGTTGCATTATTGTAAATAGGCTAAAAATCCCATCCTTTCCCTCACCCATCACCTCTTCGTTCAATTACTCATCCAAAAGGGTTTTGCCCAACAAAACCTCCTCCTAAACAATCCATCCATAAACCCTTAGGAAGCTACTGAACATCCTGAAAAACCCTCATGAAGAGCAACCACAAAACCTTCCTGACCCTTCGGAAATACCTATTAATCTGCCTACAGATCCAATTGATCCAATTCCTTCCACCATACCAAGTTTGCCCCACAATTTACCAGAATCATCTACCCCTATTGTTCATATCCTTAGTGATGATTCTGAAGTAGATAAACCTGATAACCCTCCCTGCCTCATCACTAAGGAAAAACCCACACGCAAAAGAAAGAAGAAAATCCCTACTTTTCCTTCCTTTTTACCAAAAAAATGAACGAGGCATTCAACACGAGTAGCCATTACTGCCACTGCCCTAAACCCCCAACCCATTTTGCTAAAAAACCATAAACCTCTACCCTCCCAAACCTCTGAATTTTTACCTGTTCAACCCATGGGCATTGAAACATAAGAACCAAAAGCCCAAGAGGCTACAACATCATTTTCTTTACATCAAGTAGCTGTCACACAAGAACCAGCTACTCATTCAGTAGCTGAAACACAAGAACCAACTATAGTTGTTACACAAGAACCAGCTACAGCTGAAACACAAGAACCAGTTGTTGACTTCATTCCTGAAATACAAGAATCAGATGCCCAGGGTGCTGCAACAGTGGTTGTTACACAAGAACTAGCTACTCATTCAGTAGCTGAAACAAAAGAACTAGCTATAGCTATCACACAAGAACTAGCTACAACTGAAACACAAGAACCTGCTGCTGAATTTATTCTTGAAGTTCAAGAATCACATGCCCAGGGTGCTTAAACACTATTTTATTTTCATCAAGTAGCTGAAACACAAGAATAAGCTGTTGATTTTGTAGTCGCTCGACAAGAACCAGCTACTGAGACTGTGACCATTACACAAAAACCAGTCACCCCTCTTGACACACTGATGACAGATCAACAACCAGAACCAACAATGGCTTCTCTCTTACAAGAGAATGAGTTTCTAAGATCAGAACTAGAAGCTTACAAGCAAGAGATGGTAATGGCAAAGGAAGCCTATGACAGGGAACTTAATTTGCATACCTTGGCTCGCGTAGAAGCCATGGTAGAGAAAAATACAAAAAATGATCAATATAGAGAGTATATGTGCAACCAATGTGGGGATATTTATAATAAAGTAGGCTACAATGTGTTCAAGGATTCAGAGCTTCAACAGACAGTACTTTCCACAACTACTGCTTAAGTAATTTGCACGCTTAGAGTCAGTATCCAGATTCTGATTCAGATTGAAGTTGCCCGAGGACATGCAACCTTTTTAGTTGGAGGGATGTTAGGACCCTATAATGTACCTTTTTTCTCATATTTTTTGCTATCATTACATCCTTTTCCCACTCATATTTAAGCCTACATTATCACCTTAACCTATTTCTCCAAAGGTATATAACGTTTCTTCTCTTTTCTATATGTTTAATTTGTTTTACATGTAATTTTACATTACTCTCATACTTATCCATTAACCAGAAATATATAGTTGCTGAAACAATTTGAACTGCAGTTAATATACTGTTGCTGCTTGAAGACCACGTTGCTGAAACAGTCAAACAGGACGCAAATCCCGTTGTTGAAACAGTCTGTGATTTGCGATGCTGAAACAATATTTTACAAACAACAGTAACAAGAAAAGATAAATAAAGAAGTTATTACACTGGCCGCAATAGTTGTACCTCAAGCCAACACCATTCCAACTACTGTAACAACATTTTGCTATGGGAGATCAGAATATCTTATTCCAGCATAGAATATTAGATCAGACTAAGAATAGGATTTGTATGTACACATGTAATTTTATGCTTAATTGTATTAAGAGGATTCTCCTCTTTAAATAGTGGAGAAATCAACATTAAAAAGGGGGATTACGAAAGGCTTAGGGGGGAATCACAGAGAAGGAGCGTGTTCACTTTGGATATTATAACTTGTCATATTTGACAGATGAATAAAAGATCATTCTGAGCATTACTTTTTAATCCCTTTTATTTTTGGGGAATCTTGTGAGAAGGAAGGGGCCCACCTTCTTCACAAGATTCACCCATTAGTTTTTGTAGTGCGTTAGTATTGTTTTTATCTATACCTTGTTAAAACTTTGTTTTGCTGAAACTTTGTCTCCACTGATTGTTACATCGTTTTCATACAATTCATTCCTAGGTAATTGATAATCATTTTGATTGGTAATTCTGTTTGCAGAATGAGTTTATGAAAGTGTGATAGTCAGAGACAGGTGTTGAAGATTCCTACTTTGGGGAATAGTGTCCTGTTCTTTGTTACAGAATAGTTATCCTTCAGTACTTGTTAATCCTTTTGATTGGTAATCCTGTTTGCAGAATGAGTTTATGAAAGTGTGATAGTCAGAGACAGGTGCTGAAGATTCCTACTTTGGGGAATAGGGTCATGTTCTCTGTTGCAGAATAGTTAGTCTTCTTTGCAGTGTGTTGAAAGGTTCCTTTTTCCTAGGTTTCTATTTCTTAATGTAATCCAAGATTCTTCTGATAATTATTTCCTTTTGAATCTTAAAACTCTGCAATAGATAGATTTCTTTCACTATAATTCAAGGTAGAACTTCAATCTGTTCAAGGCAAGGTGTGATTAGTGTAACTTTTTTTGTTTCTTTTGAGATTGAGCATATACAGTGTGTGATTGCCTTTGAAATAAACAAACTTCCCTAGGTTGACAATTTATGTGACACTTGATTGTTTTAATTAATAAGCAATTATAGTGACCAACATTGGGTTGCATACCAATAGATATAAGATACATTTATCATAAGGGTGTACTTGTGGTAAATGGGGCCAGGCATAGTCCTTACTTACAGGGGTTTACCTATGGACTCGGGGTGCTTGAGGTAGCATTAAACATCACTCTCCCAGGATTGGTGGTTTAACCGGTGGAGAATGGAATATTCACTCACAGGGGTTTACCTATGGTGACATTCACTCACAAGGGTGTACTTGTGGAAGCAAATGGTCCAAGTGTGGTCGTCATTGAAACCCAAGGTGCTAGACACAGTTGTATGGATATGGATCATCAACATGGCTAATGAAGAAACTTTTCTATGACAGAAGAAGTCTAAGTATGGAGAATGTCTCCCTCGTTGAGAGGGAGTGTTGAAGTTTTGAAACTTTGGGTAGTCATTCTCCATAAGAAAATACAAAGAAACCATTATATAAGATCATGGAATGCACTAGAAATAAATATAAGACAAGAATATCAATTCGGCTCCATCGAAGCAATGAATAAATACTTGTAAAAGAAAAAAAAGAAAAAAAAGAAAGTTAAAGGACAAAAATGACAAGCCGGTCTTGCTAGTAAAATAAGGAGACTTGACTAGTATAAATAAAGGAAGATTCATTTCATTAATACACATATTATCATCTCTCTTCTTCTAGTGCACATTGCCCAGTTGCTTTGTGTCAGTTGTCACTTGTAATTACAGTTGCCAGTTTCCAGTTATGTCACTTTTGTGGTGCATTGTCTTGTTCTAGTGATGCATCATACTTGAGGGATATTCCTCACACTAGGGTGCAACTTTCTATGTTCTTGAAACTCTTCATTTTCCTGGCGATGTATTCATGAACTTTGTTTGAATTTCTTCTAGAGAAATGTTTGTTGGTTTTTTCTCCTAAGTTCGGGTTTTCCCAAGATAAATCTTGTGTCTATTGTGCATGTCTATTTCTCCGTGATTATGTTATTTCCATTGCAGTTTTATTACGGTTGTAATTTTCAGTATGTAATTAAGCTATGATAACAATGGCATTAAAATCTGTTTGAAATCATAAGGTAATAATTATCAGATATGGAAATTAGAAAAAACAACAAGAGGTGCCCTGGAAGGTCCTAGATGCCTTGGATCTGCAAAAATTGGGTAGAGCTTCACTCTACCCTTTTGCGAAATGGGAAAAAAAATGAGAAAATTCATAGGAAACTTTCCCAAAATTATTTTAAAACAAGCTACAAAAGTTGTTAGCCTCATGCAAAAAATTTCTCAGTGAGGGTTAGATAAAAAATAGTAAAATGACAAAGAAAATAAGCAATAAACTAACTTTATTAGTGGCTTTTGTTCGCTTTTTGGACAGCGAACAATGGGCATTAAGATTGCCAAAATAGAAATTAAAGCTCTTATATTTAGAATCTACCTTTTAGCATTAAGACCTAGCTATAAAACTTGGTAAAAGATGACTTTTTATCAGATCTACTTAGATGATTAATGAAAATGAAAGCGTAAATTAGATCTAACTATGCATGCAAAAGGATCTCTTTTTAATTTAGCTTTAAAATGTAGATATAGACTTGCATACGAGAAAATGTAACTAGATTGAATTTAAATATGAAGGAAAGAGAGAGAGAAAGCTTCGAATGTGGAATCTCCCTTGGTCTATAGGGTCCTTCGATATTGTGCGGAGGGAATTTGTTCTTGATAGTCTTAGAGGTTGTGGAAGGTTTCTCAAGGAAATCTAGCCACTTCTCCAAGGATGAGGACCTATAAAAACTTAAAACTTGCAAAAAATGAGTTAAATGTGATGATTCCTACATAAGAAACTTATATAGTATATTAGTTCAACTAAAAAGACATCCAAATCAAGAATATATAATGTACATAATCAATAAGACCTATTATATAAAGAAATCCTATCCTACTAGATGATAGCACCCCTTCAAAAGCCAAAAATAACATATATGCATGCAATATTAAGCCTACAATTACCTCATATAATAACCATTAACCATTAAACATCCACACAATATGTACATTTGCATCGTCATGACCTCCAAACTCTTCTTTTTTATTCCAAAATAGTATTACAATACACTACAATCCACAAACGAGACCAAACTCTCATTAACCAAATGAGGAGGAGGTTGCTTGCTTTAATATACAAATGGGGTGCATTTCCAAAGTAGGGGGGCACAAATCCCAAGAAGGGTCGAGCCACATGTGAGGATGGATGGATTCCACATCTCTAGATGAGTGAAGGTAAGTCTCCACAACTCCAAAAGAGGGGAAGAGAGAGGTCGCCACCTCTCCTTGGGTAGGTGTTGGTGCTCAGGTAGGTTAAAGACCCAGGGTTTGAGATTACTAGTCCAACAAAACCCTAACACACCGGCCCTTTCGGCATCATCCCCAAGCAGGTGAAGTCTCACCCAAGGTATCTTTGTGGGGACTATAGGAACCAACATTCTACAGTAGTGGGGGAGTTACACACTGTCATGGCTAGAATAGACTCTAGCACACTATTATAGATTTACCTTTAATGAGTCAAACATATACATACATCATTATTAATGTTCGACAATAATTATACATTCATATATGGTTACAGTGCAACATTCATTCAACAATGTAAGTAAATATACACATTCATTCACAGTACAAACATGCATTAATAGTAAAATGCATCATCTGACACAGAACTAACGTGGTTCACCCAACTCTGGGCTATGTCCACAAACAATTTTCTTGTATATATTTATTATCTTCTAATATCATGCTCTCTGCTCTACAATGAAGGTATCATACAACATTCTACATTTCTCTCTTCTTTTCTTATAGAACAAGAACAAGAACAAGAACCTACAAACCCCAAGAACCAATAACTAATCACTAAGACTAAAAACTCTATCAATCTCTGACTCAAATAACTTCTTTCTACCCGACCTACTCGTTCTTTTATACCTTTTGGTGTGGTATTTAGGCCATCTCATCATTCGCTAGATCCAAGATGGTGACAACCCATTCTTGGTTGGATCTAACTCATGCTCGGCTGGTTTTTCTGGATTTTACAGGATCTCGTTCCTTTTTATTCCCTTCTTTCTTCTCTTTAGTCTATCTTCATCTTTGTCTTCTACACACCATTTCTCCTGCAATATCTTCCTCTGCTTGTTGTTCCTTAACTTCCTTCCCAATAGGACCCCAACACTCACCTGTGGCTCATCCTGAGTCACTTAATCCTATTGTGTCATTTTTTTCCATGCCTTTGTCATCTTTAGCAGGCCTTCCTATGTTGCCTTTACTGTAGTTGCGATTTTTTATTCCTTGTTCACAATTTCCTCCATTTCCCGAGTTGTTAATATGTTCATTTTTTCTTCGGTGTCTTGCACACCTAGTGTAGTCATGCTCTGCATAGTAGCTAATCCTTCAAGAACTATGATGGTTTTTTCTTGTAGTGTTTGTAATTTATGTATTACTTTCTTCTATTCCTCCTTCATCTGTTCCACTACATTGTATAGTTTTCTATTTGCTAGTATTGTTGGCATTATTTCTGGTGGTGGAAACCTATTTATGTGATCCTTGTCCTTTTGTGCTTTCTCTTATGCATTCCCTATCTTTTACTCAAGTGACTGCAGTTCAATACTAGTGGTGATTTCTTTCCAAATGCATGTGCCTTCGTCGCACATCTTCATGTATTCATGTTCCATCTTCTTAATCCTCATCACCATTGTCTACGCAATTTTCTCCCTTTGGACTCTTTCCTCGGGAGGTGTCCCCAGTGTTGCACTTGACTCCATGTTTGTGACCTTCCTTCAAAGTCCTATGATGACCTCGCTAATCTTTTCGACTTGTTCTTCTATCGTGGCTTCTACCATCATTGGAAATTTTGGTACTTCCTTACATAACCTTTGTACCATTGCTTTAACCTTCTGTTCCAATTTCCCAACTTCCTCCTTTTCCTTCCTTATTTCTTCGGTCTTTTCCTTTGCTTTAATGTTTTCCTCTGCGGCTTTCTCAGCGTTATCTTCTGCTTCAATTTTTTACTACACGACCTTGTTGACCTTTTGTTCTGCTTCAATTTTTTCCCTCTTAGTTTTCTCTGCCTTGATTTCTGCTTCGCTCTTCTCCTTTTCTGCATTCTCGGCTCGTTGTTGCATTGCACCCTTTTCTTATATTTCCTCAGTATATTATTTTTTTAGTTCCTCTTTCTCGACCTCCACCTTGGCTATTGTTATTCAGTGTTTTTTCTATCAAATGTTTAGTAACACTTGAATATTGTTAGTACGATGATCATTATGTAAATGCTCATTGTTTAGTACTAATGATGTACTTATTTACAAAATGAAATTGATCTCATATAGGAGATGTTCTTGGTTGTTGTCTTTGTCCCAGGAAAGTTACCTTGTAAATTCTATGGAAGTTACCATGGAGATGTTCTTTTTTTGTTCCAAGCAGTTTGTCGTGGAGGAATGATGGGTAACAACATTGGAGAAGTTGTCTTCTTGTTCTTACTCTTTTTTTTGTTCTGGGAAAGTTACCATGGAGGAATAATTGGTCACAACACTAGAAAAGTGTTGTTCTTATTTCTTATTCTTGTTCTTATTCTAGGCAGGTCATAGGTGATATCTCTGAGAGGGAGATATAGTGACGGTTGCAGGAGGCAACAGATTAGATGGTATCTAGTTTGAGACATAGAGCAGAATATCCACACAAGAAGTTATATGCATGATAGTATACATCCATATACGAAGGAGAAGAGGATGAAGTTAGAATCTTCTGAAAAGAAGGGTACCTTGTGGGATACATAGTGTCTCACATGGAGATTGATGGTGAGGAGTAGGAGGCTCCAAAGGATAATAGTACAAATCCCTCTAGCTCAAGTTGTTCACTCTTCAGATCAACAGGAAGAGTCATTAGAGCCAGAAGGGCCAGTGGATTTACCTAGAGATGTTTAGTGACGAGGTAGAGGCCAACATGGCTTTGTAATACTTTGCAGGATGCAATGAGACATGCAACTCCTTGTGATACTTTTAGGAGAGAAAAAAAACTCAACGATTCTCATAGAGTCATGATTATGAGGAGGATCACATGAATCCAATAGTGGTGAGGTAGATGGCCCCACCAAGTACTATCTCAGAGAGAGACAGAGTTCATAGGGAGTCAACTCTCAGGATCCAGTAGGGAGGAGCAGTCTTCCAAGATAGTTCATAGGATATTAGACTTCAGAGGAGGATAGCAAGTGCAGATGGAGCAGATGGCTTTGGATATTGTACAAAATTAGAGGGAGCATGCAGAATCAAAGTGAGCTTGATCTCAGAGAGACTAAGTTGGCTCAGAGGGAGAGTTGATCATTCATATGGAGTTCCCCCTAATATTCAGGTGCAAGAGAGACACCTTCCAGGACTGAAAGACATGTGCCATGAGTTGAGGAGGCCAGATAGAATATTTTGAGGCTCCAAAGAGATGTGAGATCTCCTAGGAAGATTCCCTTGTTTCAATAGACTTTGATAAAGTGACAGACGAGGCACCTAGTAACAAGGATTGGGGTATGGGCTTTGTCTTAGTCACAAAGGAAACACCCAATGAGGCAGATTGGATAGTAGGGTTTGCTTCAATGACAGAGGGAGTTGGCCTCAGAGTTCAAGGTGGAGGATCTTGGTTGGATGTACTATTGGGATTAGAGGTGTGACAAAGACAAGATGAGATATTCCTTAGTTAGGGGATATTGATGAGGTTTGATATGGTGGATTACAAGTCCATGACTATACCTATCGAGACAAATTTGAAGAAGTTGAGTGATTCTACTTCAAATTCATATTCGATTGATCCCACTATGTATAGGGAGTTGATTGGATCCTTGATGTACTTGGTTACCACCAGGCCATATATTTTCTTTGTAGTAAGCACCTTGAGATAGTTTATGGTAGAACTGTGACACTACCATTGCATTGTTTCAAAGCATGTATTGAGGTGCTTGCATGGTAAAGTTAGATATGGCCTCAAATATGTCTTAGGTGGTGAACTGAGGTTGCAGGGATATACCTATTTTGATTGGGCAGAGAATGCAGTAGACAAATTAAGCACCTTGGGGTGTTTCTTCAGCTTGGGATCAGTTACAATTTCAACAAAGAAGGTTTTTGTAGCACTCAATACAGTTGAGATGGAGTATCTCACAGCTAGTGTCGCAAGTCATGAAGTAATGTGGCTTTGGAAGCTTCTTGCAAGACTTCATTCGAGACATGATGTAGAAGGGAGAAATAAAGCTCCATTTCACATCCACAGATGAGAAGATAGTGGACATTCACAAGGGTGTACCTTTGAATGTATCCCTCACTAAGAGGGAGTGTTGATGATTTGTAGCATCAAGCATATATTCATAGGGGTGTACTTGTGGCCCAGTTGTAGTCTTTGAAGGAAAGAATACTCGAGATGTTGTTTTTTCTCAAGGAAGAAGAATCATGCACCATTCTCCCAAGATTGGTGGTTTAACCAGTGGACAATGAAAGATTCACTTACATGGATTTACCTGTAAGTGACACTCACACAAAAGGGTGTACTTGTGGAGGTGAGTGGCCTAGGTGTAGTATTTAGGATAAAAGACTCAAGGTGCTAATATTCCTCCAGTCTATGGTTGCATCGAGCATCATTGTCCCAAGATTGGTGGTTTAACTAGTGGAGAATGATAGATTCATTTACATGGGTTTACCTTTAAGTGAAACTCACTCAAAAGGGTGTACTTGTGGTGGTGAGTGTCCCTGGTAATCATTGGGCGAATCTTCTCCTAGATTGGGTTGCAAACCAATGGATATAGGATACATTTATCACAAGGGTTTACTTATGGTAAATAGGCCCAGGTGTAGTCCTTACTTACAGGGGTTTACCTATAGTATCGGGGTGCTTGAGGTGCTTCCATGTGTCATATAGCATCGTATGTCACTCTCCTTGGATTGGTGGTTGAACCAATGGAAAATGGAATATTCACTCATAGGGGTTTACCTATGGTGACATTCACTCACAAGGGTGTACTTGTGGAAGTGAATGGTCCAAGTGTTGTCGTCATTGAGAATCGAGTAGTGCTAGACACATTTGTATGGGTATGGATCATAAACATGGCTTATTAAGGAACTTTTCTATGACAGAAGAATTCCAAGTATGGAGAATGTCTCCCTCGTTGAGAGGGAGTGTTGAATTTTTGCAACTTTGGGCAATCATTCTCCATAGGAAAATACAAAGAAACCATTATAGAATATCATGGAATGCACTAGAAAGAAATAGAATACAATAAGATCAATTCAGATCCATTGAAGCAATGAAGAAACACTTGTAAAAGAAACAAAAGAAATAAAATAAAATTAAAGGAAAAAAATGACAAGTCGACCCTGCTAGTAAAATAAGTTGACTCGACTAGTATAAATAAAGGCAAATTCATTTCATTAATACACATGTTATCAACTCTCTTCTTCTAGTGCACACTGCCTGGTTTCTTCGTGCCTGTTTTCACTTGCAGTTGCAGTTGCCAGTTGCCAGTTGTGTCAATTTTGTGGTGCGTTATCTTGTTCTAGATATGTGCCATACTTGGGGGATCTTCCTCACACCAGGGTGAAACTTTAAATGTGCTTGGTACTCTTCATTTTTCTGGTGATGTATTCATGAACTTGGTCTAAATTTCTTCTAGAGAAAATTTTATTGGGTTTTTCTCCCAAGTTTGGTTTTTCCCAGGATAAATCTTGTGTCTATTGTGCATGGCTATTTCTCTATGATTATGTTATTTTTGCTGCAGTTTTATTTTATTTTTAATTTTCAGTATGTAATTAATCTATGATAACAATGGAATTGAAATCTGTTTGAAATCATATGGTAATAATTATCAAATCTGGAAATTAGAAAAATCAGCAAGAGGTGCCTTGGGAGGTCCTAGATGCCTTGGATCTGCAAAAATTGGGCAGAGCTTCCTTCCAGCCATTAGCGAAATGGGAAAAAACAACGAGCAAATTCATAGGAAACTTTCCCAAAATGATTTTAAGGCAAGATGCAAAAGTTGTTAGTCTCATGCAAAAAAATTCCCAAGTGAGGGTTAGATAAAAATTAGTAAAATGACAAAGAATTTTTTTTGGAAAATGAACAATGAACACTAAGATTGGAAAAATATAGAAATTAAAGCTCTTATATTTAGAATCTACCTTTTAGCTTTAAGATCTAGCTAAAAACTTGGTAAATGATGACTTTTTTTATCAGATATACTTAGATGATTAATGAAAATGAAAGAGTAAAGTAGATCTGTAACATCCCCACTATAATCCTTGGTTTAATTTATGCTTATGTAGATATAATGTGGTCATGGCAAAGAAATGTAATATGTGAATTGTATTTCCTTGATTTATTAATAAAAAAATGTGATGTCAACTGCTAAGGGGACATGGACAAAAGATATGGGTTGAATTAATCCATAAAAGGGGGGAGTGTCTAGGATAATGGACAAGAGGGGTCCAAGGGGGGGAAATACCCATGTATATTTATTTAACCCATTTTTCCTAAATTTTCCATTTGTATATGAACCTTCCCATTTCTGATTGAGTGTTCCCTAAGCCAATGATTGAATACATATAAGAGGGTGGGTGTGAGTAGTCACATCCCTAAGTTGTTGGGCACACGAGGGTTGAGTACAATCATCTTGGGGAAGAGTGTGACTCAAGAAAGGAAATAAAAGGAGAGGAAATTCATATGGGTGGGAAAAACAGTTTTTAGTTAGTCAAGTATGTGCATGGGAAGTGAACGAAGAGCTTAGATTTGGTGCAATGAGAGGAAGGAAAATTCTGGAGCGAATTGGAGCTGGAGAAATGAAGAGCTAGTTTGTCAGGCCTGAGGAGTGAACTCCTAGGTTAGTTTCATTAAAAAACAAGTGTTTGTTGTTGGTTTGTTGATAGTATTCCTGGCAGTAAATTCCCTTGAGTTCCCAGCTGAGAGATTCCTAGTTCTATGTGGAAAAGAGACCCTAATAAATGAATGCGATGCTCGAGGGAATGACATCAGTGAAGTGGTACATTCCTTGGGTTGGACAGGTCAAGAGGAAGAGAGATGGTGGAAAATTGGGATAGTTGTAGGAGAATATCAGTTGGGTTGAGATTTTTATGAGGTTGTGAGTGGACTGTGCGAGACTACTCTCTTTTGTGGATTGTTAGCCTCAACTCGAGGGTGACTGGCTATTGAAATTTGGAAAAATTAGTCTATGGTTGGGTCGAACGTCCTTCCCAAGTAGTTGGTTGCACAACTGTTGTGGAAAGATACGTGTTTTATCTTGTTGTTGTGTTAAATTTATGTTTTTAATTGTTGTGCATGAGCTATGTGTATTTGAAAGTGATTTATATGATGATGTAATGAGTTGTTTAGTTGCATTTCATGTTGATTAATAACATGTTGTAGATGATTCTATTTTCTGGTTGTAGATAGTGGCTAAATTGATTTTAATTCATAGTTGTAAGCTACAAGAATTAAACTAATTGTAAATGAATTAATTTATTTGGCCGTAAATTTCATTTTTAAGAGTATTTTGCATCGTAATGTCCCTCAGTTGGGATAGAGGATGTTAAATTATGGTATCATAACACTTGTTTCAAACATTAGGATTGTATGGGCCAAGATGGTTGTGAATTCATGAAATTCATTGTTGCATATTTTGTTTGTGACCGATTTGGGGGCAAAACGAGATTTTAGAGAGAAATCCCCAATTTTGTGAGTGAAATTAGGGTTTTAATGTCCTCCTATAGATTTATAGGTAGTTGGAAGAATAGGCATCTGAAATCATGTTGATCTCATGATGGACAACGAAGACTCACCATGACAAATTTAATATTCCTAAGGATTCGACCATTTGAAAGGTTGATGGGATCGATTACCAGGATTAAATCGGGGGTCGTGAAAGGGATCTAGACCTTTTTCTTGTACAAGTGACCTCAGGCTTGATTCCATGGACTTAACCAAATATTGGATGAGATTTAAGAGCATATCCCCCTAGGGCTTGTCAACGTTCCATATGACTAGGGTCTTGGAACCCTACACTATGCTAAAAAGGAGCTGAAGCTTCTAAGCTTCGGGACTTTGGAGGTCCAGAGCTCTGAGATGTTAGAACTTCAAAACACTCGATTGATTGCGAAGGAAACATGCTGGCATGGTTACCAGAGAGTTTGAACGACAACTAGTGGTTTCCTATCCATTGTCATGGGATCTACCTTATCGTTAAACCCTAACCATCTTTTTAGTCATGAAGTAACGAGGGCCATAGATCTGAGGATCTTTGGGACCCTTCCTGACTGTCAGATGCGAGTTATGGTCATTCGGTGTTGTGCACTCCAGGAATGAAATATTTTGGAATGTTCAGAATCCCCGAACTCTGAAATCACGAACCAATGATAGTCATTGATCTGAGGATCCTTTGGTCTGCCTTCACAGTCGTTCGATCAACTGGTGGGAGGAAAACGAAAGTACTTCAATGAAGTATTACTTTGGAAATCCATAAATTTAGAACTCTGAGATATTCAAATATATAGGATGAGGCATAAGTGTCGAGGCACCGAAGGCCAGAGTACGTGGCAAGGAATTCTGGAACTTCGAAACTACGTGACTTCGGGAGATTTGACAATGTAGGAATATGTGTTAAGCACTGAACTTTCCTCATTGAAGTGTCCATCTTCGATAGCTTGTGTAGTAAAGAACAACCTTAATCGTCCATGAAAAATAATTATTAAGCCAGAGTCTTCGATCATCAAGGATTGAAGGTGACCTGGATTCACCAGAGTTATGAGAAGTGGAGATCAAACCAACCATTGTGGACATATATCAGTGGAGGAGAGAGAAAGTGAATTTGAATTTGTAAGGGCATTAATCATGAGGAGGTTGTGCGCTTTGATCAGGACCGTCGGATAGATCGACTACGTTTCAGCATAGGATCTATGTGCGTAATAAGGAAGGAATTAACAAGCGGTCATGTTGGAATGCGTGGACCATAGATCTTGATGATTGTTTAAGTCATGACCTTTGATGAAAATGCTCAAGGAATCTGAATTTAGTGTGGGACCCTTGCCAAGTATAAACCTTGGGTTAGGTACAAACAAATCTCAATCGTCCGATCTAAGGGTGGATTTTTCCCCACCATATATTTTGGAGAGAGAGGAGGGATGACATCATGATAACGTTATGTTGATGTCACGAGCCTACGTGTACGTGGAAGCCACATGGAAGCCTGTAATTGGTCCAGGTAATAGGGAGTGGGTCCCTGTCAAGATTAAGATTTGGGAAGATGAGATGAACGAGTATGCCAACCCACGAACACGAACAACTCACAAAATAATCTAGGTGTTGATACCTTTCAGGTGGACTTATGAAAGGGATAATTATGCTTTCATGAGTCTGTAAGTCCACAAGTCCGCAAGTCTGCAAGTCCGCAAGTATGGAAGTCCGCAAGTCCGCAAGTCTGGAAGTCCACAAGTCCACAAGTATGGAGAGATGGAAAAATAATCTAAGTGTTGAAAATATTTGGATGGAATTATGAAAGGGAGAACTATGCTTTTGTGAGTCTGTAAGTCCGCGAGTCTGCAAGTCTGAATACATGGAAAAATAATCTAAGTGTTGAAATGTTGGGTATGTGTTATATTCTTTGCATGACTAGATATAGATTCTGCTACGTTGTGTCGAGTGCGTAGGGGGGTTTGAGAGGGGGCCGCTAGGCCCCCCATTGGGGGGTCACAGGGGGTGATAGCCCCCCTGTGTAGGGGTTCATGGGTAGCGCCGCCGAGAAAATAAAAAAATCCTCAGGAAACATGTCACATTTTTTCCTCTTTTTTCATGTCACCTCGATTTTCATATCCATTTTTGGGCAGTTTTTTTGCACATGGTTTTTTTCGATGGTTTTCTATTTTTGGTTAAGGAATAAGGGTTTTTTACTAATATAGGTCATCGGGTTAGGTTTTTGGATGTCGTTGGATCCTATATGTATATTGTATTGTAAACAATGTATCACTATGAATGAATATAGAATATGTTGGTTTTCCCGGTTTGGGTTTCCAGGGGGAAAATATATATGTAATGTGTGTATTTTCCATTGTATCTTTTCTATTCTTTTATTGAAAAAATATTTGCAGTAAATTATTGTACAAGGTTAAAATCTACGTTTGGTATTAGATATTTGTTGGCTACAGGGGGACACCTTTTTGGTCAAGGGTTTGGCTCGGGACTGCGATAAGCCTTGTTATAGTGGGAGATATGTGGTATTGATTTTTCAGATGAAAATAAATGGCGAGCAGTTCGAAAATGTAGATCGAGAAGTTTAATGGGAAAATTTTTGAGCTATGGAAGATCAATATGGAATATATGTTGGTGGGAAGAGATCAATGGATCGTGGTGGATCCAGGTACTTCACCTACAAAAACTTCAACAAATGATTGGAAGAATTTTGATCAGAAGGGAAAGAGCACAATCCGACTGTGTCTCTCAGATTCAGTATTACAGAATGTGTCAGAGGATTATTTATGGGATAATTTGGGGAAGTTTTATCAGTCTAACTCCCTAGTAAATAAACTTTTCCTAAGAAATAAGTTGTATAACCTAAGGATGAGAGATGGAGACTCGGTGGCAAAGCATTTGAACACCTTCAATACTATGGTAAGTCAGTTAGTATCTGTTGAGATTAAAATTTCATATGAAGATAAGTGTATCAGTTTACTGTGCTCTTTACCAAACTCATGGGATAGTCTGGTTGTGGCCATCACTATTAATAAAACTACCTTGAATTTTGATGAAGTGGTCTCATCCTTGTTGTCAGATGAAATGAGATGGAATAACATGGAAGGACAGAGCACAGATGCATTAATTGAAATAGGACGCTCCTAGGAAAGAAATAGATCTAAGTCCTCAAGTGGGAGATCTAAGTCTAAGGGTATATCTAAATATCCTATAAAGTTTTTAAAGGTATGTTGGAGATGTGGAAAATAAGGGCACTACAAGAAGCAATGTAGATCTAAAATTGAGAAAAGAAGGGATCTAAATAAACTCCTTCTACAGAAGAAAATACCTCCAAGGAAGAGGGATGGGATGTGTACTTGGCTTCTTCAAGAACACATGCAGATCATGAGGCATGGTTGGTTGACTAAGGTGCATCCTTTCATATGACTCCCCATAGGGAGTGGTTATGTGAATATGAAAGGTATGATGGAGGTAATGTTTTCCTAGGTGATGACTCGACAACTAGAATCATAGGACAAGGAAAATTCAAGTTGAGGCTCATAGACGAAAGGATTAGAACACTACATGGTGTTCTGCACATCCCAGGTTTGGCCATAAATTTGATTTTTGTAAGAAAAGTGGACGATGCAGGGGTAAAAACAATATTTGAAAAGGAAACCTGCAGGATGGTTCGAGAAGCAATGGTGTTACTGAAGGGAGTTCATTTTGGAACTCTGTATAAGCTACAAGGAATCACTATTAGTGATGGGTGTAATAGTTCCATTGTTCTTGATATTGGAGTTGAAGAAGAAATAACTCCTACATACTTTGGAGAAAAGGTTATGATGTGGCATCAAAGACTTGGGCATATTGGAGAGAAGGGTCTTCGACTACTACATGGTAAAGTTATTGTTGAAGGTATGTCTAAATTCTCTCTGGATTTTTATTTCTGTGAACATTGTGTATATGGGAAGAATAATCGGGTAAGATTCCCCTCTAGTGCAACAAGGGCAGAAGGAATTTTACAACTAGTTCACAGTGATGTGTTTGGACCTGTGTCGGTTCCATCATTGGGAAAATCTGTGTACTATGTCTTATTTATAGATGACTTCTCGAGGAAAACTTGGATATATTTCCTTAGGAATAAATATGAAGTCTTTGATAGGTTTAAAGATTTGAAGGCTCTTGTTGAGAATCAAGTAGAAAAAATAATTAAGGTGTTTGAGGGTAGATAATGGTGGAGAGTTCTATGGGAATGAATTTGAAGAATTCTATAATAAGTGTGATATATCAAGGCAAAATACTACTCCATATGAAACTCAGGAGAATGGAGTTGTAGAAAGGATGAACAAGATGTTGATGGAAAAAACAAGGTGCATGCTCAGTGGCGCCGGGTTAGGGAAAGAATTTTGGGCAGAGGCAGTGGGTATTACATGTTACCTGGTCAACAAATCACATAAAGATGGTATCAAGGGTTATAATCTTTGGAACCCAGAAACTAAGAAGGTTGTGTATATCCAAGATGTGGTATTTAGAGAAATAAAGGATGTTGTTAAACAGGAAGTCCTACCAAGTAAGGAAGAACCAGAGAAAATAGAGTTTGATTTAAAGGATGATGAATCAGACTCTATAGAAGAACAGGAATCGGAAGAAGAAGATCCTCATACTCCAGTATTGAGGAGATCGGTTTGAGAAAGAAGGCTACTGGAGAGGTATACTCTATCTGATTTCCATTCAAATTTTGCTTTGTCTATTACTGATGATGATCCTAGAACTGTCAAGGAGGCAGTGGATTCAGAGGATGGAAAGATCTGGAAAAAGGCCATGCATGAAGAAATGGAAGCCTTGGATAATAATGAGGCTCGTGATCTAGTGGAGTTGTCAATTGGAAGAAATCCCATTGGTAGAAAATGGGTATTTAAAAAGAAGTTGAATGCAAAAGGTAAAGTGGAGAAATGCAAATCTCGGTTAGTAGAAAAGGGTTATTTCCAGGTTGAGGGAATTGATTTTGGTGATATTTTTTCTCATGTTGTCAAGTTAACTTCTATAATATTTTTTTTATCTGTTGTTTTTGCATTTGATTTTGAAGTAGAACAAATGGATGTGAAGACAACATTCCTACATGGGGATATGGAAAAAGAAATTTATATGAAGCAGCCAGAAGGCTTTGTTGTGAAAGGAAATAAGGAGTTGGTATGCAAGCTTAAAAGGTATGTGTATGGTTTAAAACAATCACCAAGAATGTGGTATCAAAAATTTGGTATTTATATGCTGGGACTTGGCTTCACAAGAAGCAAAGAGGATCACTATGTGTATTTTAAATTAATTGGTGATCATTTCATTTATTTTGTCTTGTATGTGGATGACATGTTGTTGATAGGAAACAGCAAGGAGATTATCCAGGATGTGAAAACTCAGTTGTCCTCTAAATTTGACATGAAGGATCTCGGTGCTGCAAATTTCATTTTGGGCATGGAAATTAAAAGAGATCGAAACAAGAGGAAACTTTGGTTAAATCAAAGAAAATATGTCGAGACAATATTGCAAAGGTTTTATGAAGGAATGTAAACCAGTTAAGGTCCCTATTCCTGTTGGTGTAAAGTTGTCTACGGATCAATGTCCCAAGACACAAAAAGAGGAGGAGGACATGTCTCGTGTTCCATATGCGAGTGTAGTTGGAAGTTTGATGTATGAAATGGTATGTACTAGAATGAACGTTGCACATGCAATGGGAGTTTTGAGTAAGTATATGTCAAAACCAGGGAAGGAGCATTGGACAACAGTAAAAATGGTTTTCAGGTATTTGCGTGGAACTGCTAGGTATGGATTGTGCTACCAAGGAGTACCAAGATTGGATAGAGTGTTGGACGTACATGGCTTTGTGAATGCAGACTGGGCTACAAATATGGATCATAGGATATCTACAAGAGGGTATGTATTTAACCTGTGTGCAGGAGAAATCAATTGGATGAGAAAAAGACAAGATGTAGTGGCACTTTAAACTACAAAAGTTGAATACATGGCATCCACTCATGCAAGTAAGGAATCGATATGGTTACAAAGATTGTGTTTAGGTATTAGGTTGGTACAACAAGATGTAAGGATAGATTGTGATAGTTAGAGTGAAATTTTTCTAGCAAAGAACCTGACTTATCATTCAAAGACAAAGCATATTGATATTCAATATCACTTTGTGAGAGACATGGTTGAAGAAAAGAAAGTGTTGTTGATGAAGGTACACTTTGAAGAATGTTGCAGATTAATTAAAAAAAATTGTGAGCACTGAGAAGTTATCTTGTTGTAGAGAATCCATAGGCATTCTTGTCGTGGATTGTTGACTGTGTAACCCTGTAACCCCCTATATGCAAATAAAACAACAATTGGGAGAATGTTGGGTATGTGTTATATTCTTTGCACAAATAGATGTAGTGTCTTTTACGTTGTGTCGGGCATGTAGGGGCGTTTGAGGGGGTGTTGATAGGCCCCCCTTGGGGAGTCGCAAGGGGGTGATATCCCTGCTGCACAGGGGTTTGGGGGTAGTGCCCCTGAGAATTTGTTTTCCTCTGGAAACGTATCACAATTTTTCCTCATTTTTCATGTCACCTCGATTCTCGTGTCCATTGTTGGGTGGTTTTTAGGAACATGGTTTTTTTCGATGGTTTTCTATTTCCGGTTAAGGAATTAGGGTTGTTGACTAATCTAGGTCATTGGGTTAGGGTTTTGGATGTCGTTGGCTCCTATATGTATATTGTATTGTAAACAATGTATCACTATGAATGGATACAAAATATGTTGGCTTTCCCGGTTTGGGTTTCCAGGAGAAAAATATTTGTGTAATGTGTGTATTTTCCATTGTATCTTTTTTGTTCTTTTATTGGAAATTTGTTTGTAGTAAAATATTGTACAAGGTTAAAATCTACATGAAACTCTTCAGAATGACTTATGAAAGGGATAATTATTCTTTCATGAGTTCGTAAGTCTGAATAGATGGAAAAATAATCTAAGTGTTAAAAGTTTTCAATCGAACTTATGAAAGAAAGAATTATGATACAATATGGGAACACAATTGTACATAACTTCATGAATCCTTTTAATTATTTTAGCCTAACAAATTTTGTTGGTTGCAAACCTTGCATAATTAGAGGTATAGAAATAAACTTATTTCTTATATAAGGACTAAAGTCATGGAAGATACTCGAGGGTCTTACATCCATGGGGAAGAGTTCATAGATCTACATGTTAGCATGGGTAATGCCGAGACAGATTCAAATGGAATAAAAGATAGGCAAGAGCTTGTCATTGTGAGAAGGATGCATAGGGATGTGCAGAGATACAAGGTTGATAATGAAAGGATTATGAAGGCTCAGGAAGAGATACTTCATAAATTAAATATTTTTCATAAGTTAACAAATATTCTGGCACTAAGCAAGCATCTAGTTCTAGACAAGTATCAACATCGAGATCCCACAACAAAAGGGAGGATCATGGAAATTATAGGAATTCAATAAGCATGAATAGGTGCCATCATTCTCCAAGGAAGTCCACTAGAAGAAGTCATGCAAGATCAGGGCCAAGGAGCATCCCGAGTGTGTCTCTTGTTCGGAGGCAAAGAATAAATCCTGAGGCATACATCTTGCAAGGTGAACTCAGGAAAATCAAGCCACCTTCTTTCAATGGTGAGAATAGGAAAGGAGAAGAGGCAGATGTCTGGTTGTTGGAAATGAAGAAATATTTCCAGTTGCATGATTACCCATCCCGGGTAGAAGCTAGAATTACCACCTACCACCTACAAGGAAAGGAAGCCATGTGGTGGGATAAACTTAAGCAAGACAATAACTTTGATGAGAAGAGGATCTCATGGAAGTAGTTCAAAGGATATTTCCAAGAGAAATATTTGTCCGAGCATTACTATGAGAGAAAGATGAAAGAATTCTTTGAACTCAAGTTGGGATCCATGACAATGGAGGAATATGAGAAGCGGTTATTTGAATTGTTTAAGTATGTTGACTTCATCAAGGATGAGAAGGTTAAAATCCTAAGGTTTCTAAGTGGGTTACCCTCCTTATATAGTGACAAGATTCAATATCATAACCCAAAGACATTCAATCTGCATATGATAACCCAATTTCTTCAATATGATAACCCAATGACAAGCATACATCATCATCCACTATCAAGTGGTATAAACCTTGAAAACAACTAAAAGATGAACTTTAAACCATGCAAGAAAATAGTGAGGCTGTGAGAAATAAAGGGATGGGACATTACCACTATTTCCAACTCAAACCTAGGTTGTCTTAGCTACTCGACCTCCTCTAGAACATTCTTGAAACACAACCCCAATATTTTTTATGGCTATCAATCCTTGGTGATGCCTCAAATCCCAACCTCTGCCCACGAAAACCTTCCATTGCCTCACCTAAAAAACCCTCCATCCATGCTACCACATCAACAAGGTCGCAAAACCCTTGGCATTTTCCCTTGTGTTATGGTAAATAATTTGAACAACTTAAATTTATTTGTTGGTGTGAAATGACCAAAATTATGTGTATCATCATTTTATTTATCTTGACATTTTTTTGTTTTCTTTATACATACATATGAAATTTTGATTAGAAAAAAATAACAAGAAGTAACAACAATAACAACTCTTTATTGTTTTTTATCCATTATTGAACTAACCTAGGATTGCATTTATCATAATGTGGACCTTTGGCTCACCAAGTGAATTACTAATGATTCATTTGATTAAAAAATATTCATTGTATAATGCCAATTTTTAATTTGTCCACATTCATTTATTTTTTGTATAGGAATCATATCTAGACAAATGCCAAATTCATTATTATTATAGAATTTTATTGTCATGGTAGAAAGTGAAATTAGTATAACTTTTAAACTTCCTTTTCTTAATGGTGTATAACTTACATTTTAAACTTCATTTTCTTAATGGTGTATAACTTACATTTGATTTAATAAGAAAAGGGTTGTTCAACGCCGAACGTCGAATTCTCCTCTAGCATGTGTGTTAGATGAGGAGTAAGTCTCGCTATTGGTTTGGACGGTGGATGGACCTTCCCTGTGGGAGGTAGGAACCTGGAAATGGCACAGACAAGACTGACCCATGTGGGCGCCACGTGGCCCTTAACCATTAAATCCCCAAAGAACTTCGGGAGGCCATATCTTGCCAACCAGAGGTCGGATTTGGGCCCAAAGAAAGCTACAGGCGAGTTTAAGAGGGTGAATATATCAGAGAAATTAATTGGGTAAGAAATTTTTTATGGCCAATCCTTAGAAATGGTAATTATGGGTTGGGTGTGTTACAACGACACTTCACAAGTGTCTAGTTTGGCAGTCCCTATAAGTCCCACTTTGGAAATAGTCATAGATGGGATCTTTCCGCCCGGTGTATCCAACATAATGACTAGTGTGGTTAATTCCACCATAGGTTTTCCAATCAACAACACTGCTCCGTTGGTCATTGGTTTCACTCCTTCTATGAATGCATGCATGTCATTGTCTTTCATGATTTTTTTTTTTTATATTGGTATGTCATCAATGGGAATTCTCAACGCATTGATTTTCTCTCAGTCAACATCCCAAGTGTCTAACATTGGTGTAGGGAGTTCTTCAATTCCCTACCAAGCAATCCCTTGCAGCAGAGGCCACATTCCTCCATCATTCCCATCTGTTGGGAGCAGGGATTTCTTGTCTTCCAACCCTAACCCCTTTATAGGTTGGAGTACTTATATAGGTTCCATGATCATGTCATCTTCTTCCATTTCATTCACATTATATGGTGGATTCAGGAGAAATTACTTTTCCATGTCTCCAGTTACAAGAGGGAGAAACCCCTTCAAAGATCAGTGGAATCCCATGCAAGGTTATTTCCATTTGAAAGAAAAGTCCTCAAGGGGAAACCCCTTTCTCAGTCAGTATAACCCCATGCAAGGACTAGTTCCTTTGCAAGGAGTTATGACAGGAGGAAACCCCATTTTTCCTTCCAGAAATTAGATGGGTAGAGGTTATCCTCCATTCAACTAGATCCAACAAGGTATTACCCAAAGATTTGGTCCATCAAAAAAATATTATTGGCAACCTGGTGCCAGTTACAATTCAGGACCTTCTTTTCAAGGTGCTAAACAGTCGATGACGCAACCCAGGCTATCATTTATAACAACTCTCCATTTGTCATACTTGTCTAAGTTGGTGAACAACTCAATTTTCCATGATCCAATTTTTCCTGCGTTCCCCACCAAACTTCCCTCGGACATCTAGAAGTTCTAGGGGAAGAGTGGTGAGGATCCACATGGCCATGTTATGACATTTCACTTATGGTGGTCATCCAATTCTTTAAACGATAACTCGATCTGGTTAGGTTTATTCCATCGTACCCTCACTAGGGTCATTATGAAATGGTACATAGAACTGGAGAGGTCAAGACACTTGACGTTTGGTGACCTTGCCATGGTATTTCTCAACCATTTCAAACCCCCTTTCCAGTATGACATCGAAACAGATATGTTGGCCAACTTTTAACAAAATAATGCTACCCACATTTCCAATCATATTCAGGAATGGAGGAGACAAAAGAGATTGATTAAATCCATGGTTCTACCATAGTTTCTCGTAGAGTGGTTCTTGAAGTCATTACTTCCTTACATTTATAAGGATGTAGCCACTTTAGGGGTATTTTTATAAGAGAAAGCAATATTTAGGGCACAACAGTTGGAATTGATTTACTCTCAATCCAGAATTCTCTACGAGATTATGCCTAACACACCTCGGTCAACCCTCAACCTATCAAAACTGAAGTCAAGACCACATGTCGATGGAATTTTAGGTTCCTCTCAAAGAAAAGTTGGAGATATTATTTCTAAACAGATACAACAGTTGTTCATTCAACAAAATGCGGCCAACCCATCCCTTGGCTCGACCACCCCCACCACCCAGTCCTCAGATGTACACATTGTGAAATCGAAGAATTCGAAGGGCCCTCAGTATCCTGGGGAGAAAAATAAAGGCAAATGCAAGAAGGGTAGTGGGGGAAGTGACAAAAAATATGATAAGAATGTTGAGGAGAAAAAGAGTGAAAAGAAAAAAGTGAAGTTCCCGTGAAAAATTTGTGGGGACGACCACCTCACTCACCAATGCCCAAATATGGAAGAGGCCCAACGTTTAATAGAATTACAACAATAGCAACATCATGTTCTATTACAACAACAAAATCATTTCCATTTCCAACGCCAATGCATACCATACCATACCATTTCCAATTCATACCATACAATGGCAAGGAAATGCTTCTTAGTGGTTTCAAACCAAGCTGGTAGTCTTGTGATTCTTGGTATAATAACTGGTTGTTCTTGCTTTTCTTTATTTCTTGGAATACTCATGTTCTTCCTCATGTCTCTCTTTAGATATTGGGTCCATGGGTTCTTCTATATGCCTTAATGATTCCAACTTCTTATTTTCATCATATTATCATGAATTTATATGGACAACCAAGGATACTTTAAGGCTTATTTTCAAAGAAGACTTCTTCTAGAGTCAAATTGAACACGTGTTATTTATCATGGATACTAATTTAAATTGAAACATGGACATATACTTCATAATCCTCAATGGATCATATCATTTAGGATTAGATCCCTCCTAATCTTTTCTTAATGTATGAATGCATGCTCTTCTTTTGGATTTTTGTAATCAGTTCCCTCCATCTAAGAGAGTCCACACTTACATTTTCATCCCTATTTCCTTTTGCAAAGTGTCACAAGTTTTTTTTTCTAATTTCTTCTTGATTGCTGACTTCTTTTTGTTTTGACTTCTTCTGGGTCTCTTCAAGTTTGATTCTTATTTTGACTTATCTGGTAGTTGTTACTTATATAATAGCTTCCACAAGAATTGTTACCAAGGTTTGTCAATGTACTTCATCTTTTCATGTGTATTTCTTGACTTGTAGTCATCATGATAACAATCCTTATCTTGTTATTCTTCCATATGTATTGTTTCAGTTGAACATCTTATCTTCTAAAAAATAGATATGAACGATATGTAAAGAAACTATGCAAACATGGTATGTAAAATAACTTTGAATAATATTGTTACCTTGACTTAGAAGAAGAAGTTTGTTTTATCTTGCTTGGCCTTCTTTGAGGGTTCCCTTTCTTCAGCAACTGATGCTTCGTTTGTTTCCTTCCTTAAGCCAAACTTCCTCTTATTCCTGAAATTATTGAATTTTGTTGTGAAGGCTTGATCATCATTTTTCTTTTGGGATTTCTCTTTTGTGCTGATCCTTGATTCTTCTTGTGCACAACAAGTCCAAAGTTCTTGAAATGTGAGATACTCCTTTCTTGTGTTCATGCTTGCAGAAAATTCATCCCATGTCTTGGGAAGGCTGTTGAGTAATATATTTACTGACTCCTTGAAATTGTTTCTTCAATATCTTGTATTTGATCTCCTAACTGGGATATTCTCACAAAGTATGATGTTATGCTTTCATCGTCATTTATTTTCATGTCACAAAGATGATTCTTCAGACTCATTACTTGTCCAATGTTTCTGACTGAGAAGAGATTATTTAGGGCATCGTAGATGTTCTTAGATGAGTCAACATGAGATATGTATGGTATCAAGTGTTATTTTATAGATTCCACTATGATAATAATGGCATTGATGTCATTGTCCTTGAACTTCTCCATAACTACAACGTTCTGAGGTTCCTTGTTCAAATTGTGGTTCTGTGATCTTTCCTTTGAAGATATCCAACACTTTATTCTTGGAAAGGATGAGGTTAATACTTGTCTTCCATGCTCTAAAGTTAGAAGCCCCTTCTAACTTGTTTTCTGACTTCATAGAGTAATTCATGACTACTTTGACTTGGTCAACCTTTGACTTTGACCAAAAAAGAAAACTTGACCTCTTAGATTTTTGAGAGTATTGGGAGGTGTGATAGGTTAGGGTGCACTAGGATATCCAGAAATTAGGTCAATATCTTCACTCGATGTTATTTAACAAGAGGGTTAGGGTTCCATTATTGCATCAAAAACTTTGACTACAACTGCAACTATAACTTTGCAAAATCCTCTCAATCTATCTTCCAGCGGATAGACTGTCTGAAGATAGTGTGGGCCCATAACCTGTTAGAAATAATAGGTGTGATCATTTAACCATAGACAATATAGAAATATTTTCACCCAACCATAGGTCGAAGCCACTCTCGAGCACCTTAACCTTGACATAGAGAATAATTCTGGAAGCAAACCCTAGATCAAAAATCCAATAAAAGTAGCATACCACTCTCCAGAGCTAGCATACCAAGCAGGAATTCCAAACGATAACCAAGAGAAAGTCCAAGCCTAAAACCAAAAATACTAGTTACAGTAGTTGCATCTGCAACTATTCTCCAAAATTGTGCACTTACTGAATTTCTGTAGTTGCGAGCTATGTGTGTAAAAATGAGCTCAGGAATCCTATATTTATACTTCTCTTTCTTAGCTAGTTGGGCCGACTTCTCTTTCTAGAGGATAAAGACTCAATATTAATTATTTTCTTTAGCCTACTTGTCTTCTAGGGTTATGTCCAATGATTTAGGGTTTCTTCTTGCTTCTTGGAATATTCTATTCTTGTCAGGGTTACACGTGGAGGTTAATACCTCTCGCAACTACCATAATATCAAAACATAGAAGAGATACAAGCTTAAAACTTCGAACTCTGAAACATAGACATGTTTTCATGTATTTTTTAAAGATAGGTTGAAATTTGGTAACTACCTACAATATCTCTCAAATGGGGCACCCTTCTAGTGCTCTGAAAAGGGATTAAAAATAATGAGCTCCATATTATTCTTTGTTTACAAAGGATATTACTAAGAATCCTTCTTCATTTTCAATTTTCGAGATCATGTTAAGGCTCTTGTAGAAGTTAGTGTACTGATGGAAAAACTTGGAGTTATTGTCTACAACCTTCAACCATAGAGCACGATTCCTTAACCTCTAAGATTTCTCTTCTAATTCTAGAAAAGAGTGTCTAGTGGCTTCTAAGTCCTTGATTAGCATGATTTGAGTTTTGTACATAGATCCATCGCCCAAAATTCAATACATATCCATAATGTTTTCTTCATTTTCACACAATTGTCTCTTCTTATGAGCATTGTAGATATTGAACCAACTTTTAATGGATATCTTGACCCTAACAAGATTCTTAGAGAACTAGAACATCATCGAATGATATCCATAGGAGTCCAATGGTTTCCAATATCTTTTTAAAATAAACACAAAATCTTATTCTTCCATCCAAATGTGGTTGAATTTGAAAGGGATAGGGGGCAAGGCCGATTCTGACTTGATCTTGAGGACTACCATCCTATGGTCAAAAATCCCTCCTTCACCCACCAATGAGTTTACTAAAATAAAAGATGACAAGAATTCTTTAGAAGAAGAAAATATATCCAACCTTTTAGAGACAATATCTTTTCTGGTTCACAAATTCCACCAAGTGGGAACCAACTTCACTAGTTCGATATCTACCAGATGATGGGCTTCCAAAAAAGAGATAAATAATCCTATTTGTGAGTCCATTCTAGGAAAGTCAGCCCAAACTTACCTCCAAGAGATGGTAAAGTTAAAGTCTCCCCCAACCATAGTGTAAGGGATATTCAACATGCATGTAGAAGCCAAATCCCATCAGAATGGGATTCTATTAGCATAGGGTCCATAAATGTTTAAAATTGAAAATGGAAAGCCAAAATCTTTGACTAACAATTTAATCGATATTGTTGAAAGAAAAAAATTGAGGAAAGAGACTTGCACATAGAACCCCATCAGGATAAGATCCCTCCTGATTTTCCTTCATTATCAATGGAACAAAATGACCATTTCTGTTGGGTATGTGTTATATTCTTTGCATGTGTGTGTGTGTGTGGGTGCACTACAACAACTGCGTCTGGCAGTCCGTACCAACATTAATCCCGGATTTTGCTATTTTTAGCTGATTTGTAAATTAATCCCGAATTAAGGGATTAGGGTTTTGGTATCTACGGAATACCTAAAAACATTGTATATATTGTATGGCGAATGGTGAAATTCGATATAATGAAAANTTAGAATAGGAGTTGTAGATAACTGATGTTTGAGTGTATCAAATGCTTCCTGGCAAAGATTAGTCCACTTGAATTCAACATTTTTCATAAGTAACACAAACAAAGGAGAAGTTATTTTGGAAAAAAAATTGATAAATCTTCTATAGTATCTAGCATGTCCTAAGAAACTTCTCACATCTATTTGGGTTTTGGGAATAGGAAGGTCTTTAATGACTTGTATCTTGGATGGATCCACCTGAATTCCTTGAGATGAAATAAAATGTCCAAGAACTACTCCTTCACTCATCATCATATGACATTTTTTTGTGCTTAAGGAGAAGTGGGATTGTATACATCGTTTAAGTACTTTCTCAAGGTTTTGTAGTGCTTCCTCAAAAGAGACACCATACGGGGTAAAATCATCCATAAAAATTTTCATAGAGTCATTAATCATATCAGAAAAGATTCCTATAACTACTCTTTGAAAGGCTGTTGGTGCATTACATAGTTCAAATGGGAGGACTCTATAAGAAAAAGTTCCCCTGGGGCTAGTAAAAGTGGTCTTATCTTGGTCTTGGGGTGCAATTTTGATCTGGTTATACCCACTGAAACCATCTAAGAAAGAGAAGAATTTCTTCCCTGACAAACTATCTAACACCTGATAAATGAATGGTAATAGAAAGTGATCTTTTTGAGTGGCTTTATTTAAGGCTCTATAATCTACACACTCTCTCCATTTCCCATTTTTCTTAGGAACTATTACCAATGGGGAAACCCATTCACTATCAGATATAGGATATATAAACCCTGCATTAAGCAATTTTTGAAGTTCCTCTTTAAGAATTTCTCTTAAATTAGGGTTCATTCGTCGTTGAGATTGGCAGATCGGTCAAAAATATTCCTTGATATAGATATGATGAGTACATAATTCAGGAGAGATTCCCTTCATATCTGTATAGTCCCATGTGAATGCTTCCTTATGTTCAAGAAGTAACTTCATTAATTGCTATGTTTCATCAACTGTCAAGTTGGGGTTTATATTTAGTGTTTTTCCAGGTTCAATTTCTACTGGTATACTTTTAGAAGAGATGGTAGCTGATGTTTGAGGTATGTCTTCAGAGTTAAGGTTTTCTTGGGTATCTGACTCCAAAAGTGCAACTAGTTGATTATGTGTTTTTGAAGTCACAGAGGAGGGTTAACAAATAAAATTATTAATTACTTCATCCTCAGTGGCATCTTTAAGGCTTAAGGCTTGTCCGATAGTCACGATAGGTTGAGTAGTTTCATCATCAAAGTCCACCCATAAGGAATTGTCATTATTAATCAAGGATGTAGTGTGAGGGTAGAGAGTAAGTTGTTTGGTCTCATATCCATTGGAAATTTTCATTGAACCAGATCTACAGCTAATAAAGGCATCTGTTTTGGCTAGCCAAGGCCTACCCAAAATTAGAGGGTGACCCCCCAACTTTGTTTTAGGTTGTAATACCACAAAGTCAGTTGGATAATTCCAGTACTCAACTGAGATGATTAGGTCTTCAATGAATCCTTCCGGTTTGATTGTAGAACGGTCAGCTAATTCTAGAATGGTTGGGGTATCTCTGATTTCATCCTTCAGTTGTAACAGTTGTGAAGTTTCAAGAGTCATAATATTGATAGCAGCGCCTAAGTCTACCAAAACTCGAGGAATTATTGTTTTTCCAATTTTCACTGTGACGGTAGGATGGCCAAGATCACCATATTTAACTGGAGGAGCTTTACCCGACATTAGTGCAGACAAATCACCCATGACATGAACTGTGAGGGGATCTTTAGTTTTCCTACCGGGTTTCTTAACACAAATGTTTCGCATAGTTCTGGCATAAATTGGTACATCTCTTAGTTCTTGTAATAGTGGAATTTTGAAATAGAGATTTTGTAATTCCCCTAGAAGATTGAAAGCAGGTGGCTCAGGCATTTTAGTTAAAGCTAAACGCTCAGGGAATGGTGGTTCTTCTATTTCAGCAACAGTGTTTGAGGACGGTTGTACCTCTTCAGGTACATCGTGCTTTTTTATTTCTTCTTTATCAGAATTAGAAGAGTTAACATCATCAATGATAGGTTCTACTATTTTCCCAGATCATAAATGAATATCATTGGATTTTGCAGGGAAAAGAGAAAGTATAGGCTAGTTTTGAATATCAATGCATTGCATAGCGTTATTATTGGGGTTAGGGTTAGGTTGTACAGGTAGTTGGGGCCTCATCATTTGATTATTTGGTGGAGTACCTGATGGTAAAGAGAGTGGTTGTTGAACTTGTGATTGAAATTGAGGAAATTGATTTGGGAACGAGGGTTGTTGACCTCTCCAATTTGGATTCCATTGGTTAAGGTAAGGTTGTTGTTGTGAAGGCCAAGGTGTCCATATTGTTGGGTCTACAAAGGGAGGGTTTGTTTGTTGCATGGGTGGGTAATTCATTTGATTGAAGGGAGGGTAATTTTGCTTGACTAAAAGAAAGATAATTATTCCAACGATTAGAAGATGTAAATGGAATATTAGGATTCATACCTTGTCCCCATGGTTGCCATTGCCTTCTCTATGTCAACAGATAGACAACTTCAACTTCTTCATCGGTTGGTTGTAATGTTGCTTTGATTCCTGGTAAAGAAGGGCATTGTTGAGTTTCATGATCTTTATCACAAATGGTGCAAATTGGCTTTTTGGCCAATGGGCATTCCCTTCGTGGGTGCTTATCTTTGCATTTGGAACAAAAGATGGACAGATCTACTTCTGCTTCGGATTGTTTCTTTTGAATCTGCAAGGTGTCAATTTGTGAAGCAAAAGAGATTAACAATTCAGTTTTAAATTCCTCAAGTAGATTACCTATTTCAGCTCTTGTTGCTCCCCCACTGGCTGATTTTTGAACTCTTGAAAATGTGGTATCCCTGTTGTTTGATCTATTCCTTGCAACTCCTCTTGAACATCTTTTACAGAGGTTAACAATTTCATCATATGATTCTTTAGATATGTCCCATTTTCCAAGCATATTCAGCATATCTAGACAATCATCTCTTACTCCTTTTAATAATATTGTTTTAATAATATCCTTACTTACATCGGGGTGACTGGATCTTTGTAGATTATACTGTAGCCTTTCCACAAAGTCCTCCAGATTTTCATCCTCTTTCTGTATCATCTTGAATAATTCCTCTCTTTTTTCTCTTGTTCAGCAATAGTCTTGATATTTGTGCAGAAATTTTTGTTTCATCTGATCCCATGTTGCGATTACATGACCTCCAAGACTCATGAACCATCTTAATGCATTTCCCTTTAATTTTGATGGGAATAGCTTTAATTTTTGAGAATTGGAAATGTAATCATAACTTCTGCATAATATGTCAAACTTGAAAAGAAATTCATCAGGATCTTCAAAAGATAAACCATGAAAGTTAGGTAAAGTTGAAAGTGGAATATTCGTCATGGGAGCTACTCCTATAGGAAGATCACCAATAGGAAATCCTAAGGTAGAAAAAGAGTTTTCATCGTTTACCTCTTCTTCAAGACCTACCTGTTCTTCATGGTGCAGTTCTTCATTATATCCATCCATGGTTTTTTCTGTTTGTTCCCCTACTGCACTTGCTCGATCCTCAATGTCGTCTGTTGGTTTTTCAACTGTCTCTGTTTCAAAGTTCACTTGAAAGGAAGGTTGAGGCTTTGGTTTTCGAGAGCTTGATCGTTGAGGAACAACAGATTCAGATTTTGATATAATCTGGTCGATAAAAGTCTTTCTTCCTCCTCTTCCTCTGCCCCTGCCACCTGTAGGGTCAGTTTCCTTGGGGGGTCCGCATCCTCTCATGCAATCTGTACATCTAAAACAGAAACGTAAATGCTTTTGAAATCTATAATTGCCTTCCCCGGCAACGATGCCACAATGTTGGTCACTATAATTTCTTATTAATTAAAACAATCAAGTGTCACATAAATTGTCAACCCAGGGAAGTCTGTTTATTTCAAAGGAAATCACACACTGTATATGCTCAATCTCAAAAGCAGTTCAAAAAGTTACACTAATCACACCTTTCCTTGAATAGATTGAAGTTGTACCTTGAATTATAGTGAAAGAAATCTATCTATTGCAGAGTTTTAAGATTCAAACTACAATAAAACAATACTAACGCACTACAGAAACTAATGGGTGAATATTGTGAAGAAGGTGGGCCCCTTCCTTCTCACAAGATTCCCCAAAAATAAAAGGGATTAAGAAGTAATGCTCAGAATGATCTTTTATTCATTTGTCAAATATGATAAGTTACAATATCCAAAGTGAACACGCTCCTTCTCTGTGATTCCCCCCTGAGCCTTTCGTAATCCCCCTTTTTAATGTTGATTTCTACACTATTTAAAGAGGAGAATCCTCTTAATACAATTAAGCATAAAATTACATGTGTACATACAAATCCTATTCTTAGTCTGATCTAATCTTCTATGCTGGAATAGGATATTTTGATATCCCGTAGAAAAATATTCTTACAGTAGTTGGAATGGTGTTGGCTTGAGGTACAGCTGTTGTGGTCGGTGCAACCGCTTCTTTATTTCTCTTTTCTTGTTACTGTTATTTGTAAAATATTGTTTCAGCATCACAAATCACGGACTGTTTCAACAACGGGATTTGTGTCTTGTTTCACTGTTTCAACAACGTGGTCTTCAAGAAGCAATAGTATATTAAATGCAGTTCAAACTGTTTCAGCAACTATATATTTCTGATTAATGGCTAAGTATGAGAGTAATGTAAAATTACATGTAAAACAAATTAAAAATATAGCGAAGAGAAGAAACGTTGTATACCTTTGGAGAAATAGGTTAAGGTGATAATGTAGGCTTAAATATGAGTGGGAAAGGATGTAATGATAGAAAAAAGTATGAGGAAAAAGGTACATTATAGGGTCCTAACACCCAATATAGGAGAAGTTCCTCTTGATGCTTACTAGGGCCAATCACCACCACAAGTACACCCTTGTGAGTGAGTGTCACTTATAGTTAAACCCATTTAAGTGAATCTATCATTATCCACTGGTTAAACCACCAATCATGGGAGAATGAAACTCGATGCAACCATAAACTGGAGGAATACTAGCACCTCAAGTCTTCTATCTTGAAGACTACACCTAGGACACTCACCTCCACAATTACACCCTTGTGTGTGAGTGTCACTTACAGGTAAACCCATGTAAGTGAATATTTCATTCTCCACTGGTTAAACCACCAATCTTGGGAGAATGATGCTCGATGCTTCCTCCTGGGGAAACAACAACACCACGAGTCTTCTTTCCTTCAAAGACTACAGCTGGGCCACAAGTACACCCCTGTGAATATCTGCCTGATGCTACAAATCATAAACACTCCCTCTTAGTGAGGGAGACATTCATAGGTACACCCTTGTGAATGTCTGATATCTTCTCATATGTGGATGTTTACTAGAGATTTATTGCTCCCTTATACATCATGTGTCGAATGAAGTCTTGCAAGAAGATTTTGAAGCCACACTGCTTCACAAATTGCGACATTGGTTGTGATATACTTCGTCTCTATTGTACTGAGTGCTACAAAAACCTTCTTTCCTGAAAACGTAATTGATCCCAAGCTGAAGCAACACCCTAAGGTGCTCAATTTTCCTATGGCACTCTCTTCCCAATCAAAATATGTATATCCCTACAATATCACTTCACCACTTGAGACATATTTGAGGCCATATCCAATTATACCATGCAAGTACCTCAACACATGCTTTGTTGCAATCCAATGGTAGTGTCTCAGTTCTACCATAAACTGGCTCAAGATGCCTACTGCAAAGAAAATTTTCAACCTGGTGTTAACTAGGTACATCAAGGATCCAATCAACTGCATGTACATAGTGGGATCCACCAAATCTGAATCTAAAGTAGAATCACTCAATTTCTTCATATTTGTCTCCATAGGTGTAGTCATGGACTTGCATACCATTATATTGAACCTCATGAGTATCCCCTAACTAAGGAAGATCTCATCTAGTCTTTTTCACACTTCTAATCCCAATATTACATCCATCCAAGATCCTCCACCTTGATCTTTGAGGCCAATTGCATCTATCACTGAAGCAAACCCTATTATCCAGTCTGCCTCATTAGTTGCTTCCTTTGTGACTAAGAAAAAATCCATACCCCAATCCTCCTGACTAGATGCCTCCTCTATCACTGTAGCAACATCTATTGAAACACGGGAATCTTCCCAAGAGATATCACATCTCCTAGGATCCTCTTAGGATTTTGTCTAACCTCCTCAACTCATGGAACATGTCTGTCAGTATTGAATATGTCTCTCTTCCACCTAAATATGAGTGGGAACTCCATATGAATGATCAACACCCAATCTGAGCCAACTTACTCTCTCTGAGATGAGGCTCACTCTAAGTCCACATGATCCATATGAAATTTGACTCCCTCTGAGTCTGTACAATCTCCGGATTCATTTTCTCCCTCTGCACTTGATAAACTCCTCTGAAGTTTGATATCCTATGAACTGTCCTAGGAGACTTCTCCTCCCTACTGGATCTTGAGTGTTGACTCTCTATGAACTCTTGCTACCTCTGAGCTAGTACTTGGTGGGGCCATATGGATCACCACTAGTGAAGTCACCTGATCCTCCTCATGACCATGACTCTATGAGAATATTTGAGGTTGTTTGCACTCCTAAAAGTATCACAAGGAGTTTCATGTCTTACTACATCCTGCAAAGTATTACAAAGCCATGCTTGCCTCTACCTGGTCACTGCAACGTCTCTAGGTAGATCCACTAGCCTTTCTGTCTTTACTGACTCTTCTTGATGATCTAAAGAGTGAAATTTTTTATCTAAATGGATATGTACAGTCATCCTTCAGAGCCTCCTACTCCTCACTATCAATCTCCATGTAATACATTTTGTATCCCACAAGGTACCCTTCTTTTCATAAGGTTCTAACTTCATCCTCTTCTCCTTCGTATATGGATGCATATTGTCATGTATACAACTTATTTTCTAGATAGTCTGATCTATGTATCAAACTTCATACCATATAATATGTTTCCTCCTATAGTCCTAACTACAGCTCCCTCTCAGAGCTATCACCTACGACTTGCTTGGAACAAGAACAAAACTTTTCTAGTGTTGTGACCAATTATTCCTCCATGGTAACTTGCCCAGAACAAAAACAAGAGTAAGAAAAAGTACAACACTTCTCCAGTGTTGTTACCAAGAATTCCTCCGTGATAACCTTCCCAAAAGAAAACAAGAACATATCCATGGTAACCCCCATGGAATTTACAAGGCAACCTGCCTGGGACAAAGACAATGACCAAGAAAATATTCTAGAAGAGATCAATTTAATTTTGTAAATAATTTCATCATTAGTACTAAACAATGAACATTTACATAATGATCATCATACTAACAATATTCAAGTTACTAAACATTTGATAGAAA
>SNQJ01S0004059.1:189491-211437 GCA_010110895.2 Picea sitchensis | reverse complement strand
CCTTTGTCCCTCAAGTATGAACACAGTTTTCAGCCCCCAATCTCTTTCCCTATTTTTGAGAGAACCTCATTGTCTCCATTCTATGATATTTCCTTTGGCGGAGGATTTAAGTGGTGGAGGCCCAGTTGGAAGGAGCCTGGTTTCTTGGTTTTGAACCGTGATGACACGAAAGTCTGTAATGTTATCACTTATGTTGATCATTCATTAATAGAAATACTCCTTTCCCGTCCTATTGGTATCTTGCAAATATATGATTATTATCCATGGGCATGTTTGTTATGTTTATTAATGGATTATGCTATCTAATGTGCTAAACCCTTTTTATTATCACTATATACTTGCTCTGCTTGTTTGTTGAGAACTTGTTGCAGGTATAAAGCTTTGGGTCGAAGTGCTCAATGGTGGAACATCATCAAATGTTGGATCAAGGTAGGCCTCTTTATTATCTTGCACATTAGTTTATATAGCATATGTTGGAATTAAGTTGATTTCTACAGTCATACATGTATGTTGTGGTTTACCCTTGCCATAGAGAGTTTTTCCCTCGTAACAGAATTGGCGACTCCACTGGGGAAAGATCTTATTTCTAAGGGTTGAAGTACTTTTTATACTTGCATTTCTCTTTTTCCTTTGTGTTTATTGTAGTATCAATGCTTGACATGTTCTATTCACTCTAGGTCTAAGTTTTCAACCTTTTTACCCTTGTGTGGCCTTGTTTTCAAGCCTGTACGTGCCCAATTGCCTTGACAGTTGCGTACACATGCATGTTGTCTCACTACAAGCTGCGTATATATGCTATGTTTCTTTGAATAGTTGTGTACACCTTATTTCCTTCCTTGGTTGCTTGGTTTTGTGGTTGTTGGGTGGGATTTGATGATTGTTGAGCCTTCTTAGGTCTCTGTAGTTCATGTTGAGATTCTCTGGGTTGACAAGAAACCTGTTTGGAGTTGAATTTTTGGGCGTAGTATTTCTCATCGTTTTTCATTTTTGATTTGTCCTTGAACTCTAGGTTGTTTCTTGGTTGCTTGGTATTATGCATGAGTCATTCTGTTTATACACGGTAGAATTTATATATCAGGATTTCTTTTCATTCCATGCATTTTCTCTTTAATATATTGAAAATACAAAAAAATAGGCATTTTACATTGCTTGGCATTTTTGTCTTCTGAATATTTATCATTAGCTTAGTGCAGTTAGTGAAAGATTGCATTTTACTTCTGAATTGCAGAGTTGAAATTGAAAATTGCACTTTTTGTATACGCATATCATTCATTGAAAAGTTAAAATTAGACTTTGCATTATATTTATATTTATTTTCTTGCAAAGTCATAATATCATGAGGTTGAATTCCATACCCTTTTGAGTAATCACGGCCAATACAATTTATGCTTTAAATTAAAATTGATTAGTCACGATTTTATTTTTGAGGGTGCACAAACTAGTCTAGGATTTAGTGCCTTGGAATATGATTTTGTGAGTAAACTTCTCCAAGAAAATTAAATCAACATATGTGTCTGAGACAGGGAGTTGAGAAGCCCATTGTATAATTGGTAAGATCAAGAAGCTCAACTCACACCGGAGTTAATCACGAAGTCATGCGAAGTTAGTTGAAGGGACAACTATCTCTTTGCTACCCTGCCCATATGGTAATCCATACTTATGACTACTCACCTGTGCATCGGTTATATAGTGGTTTATTATTTTCTTGACTTAGGTATCTCATAGGTTACTTACAGGGGTTATTTTGCTTGTACCCTAGGTCAAATAGGGGTTGGAAAACACACAACCTTTACGGAAGATTACCTCTTCGGGGGGATCCAACCGAATGGTTGTTAAGCCCACGAGGGGCCCTATAACTAATTCTGTTACCTCAAAACTTTAGCGGGGAGTATCAAGTCCCTCTTGGATGAGGCATACCTTGTTTAGCGAGGGAGGCCACTCAACCACTTTAGCCCATTTGCATACATATTGGCCATTTGAATTTTTGGTATGCTCTTTGACTACTAGTTGGCCTTAGTATATATTTTTTATTTTGTAGAGTCATAAATCCTCATGAAGTCGAACCATCTTCCTCACCGGTCCCATCGATTCTTACATTTACCACTGATTTTTGAGTTCTTGCCTTCTAAAAGGCGTAGAGTTATTAGGCGTGGTACACACACATCCACCTTTCAGACTTGTGGTTCCACAAGGATGGGTACTGAATCTAGTCTTTAGAACATGGGGAGCTCTTCAACTCCCATACCCTCTATAGTTAATGGCACCCCTTCGATTCCTACAACCGCTACATTTGTTGTGCCGAAGACTTATACAGGTACTATGGATCAACCTGTAGTTAATGCTTCATCTCTTGCCTCAAATCCTTTTGGGGGTTTTGGTCACTTGTTGAGTTACAATGTTCAGCCCATCCCTATGGATTCTAGTCCTTTTTCTTATGGTATGCCTAAATTCACTTCATAGTTTTCAACTGCCATCCCAGCAGTTGGCCCTAACGCTAACCTTGGACTTGGGGGCACTACACCTCCTTACACTCCATTTCCATTTGGTGGTTCTCATATCCCTCAAATGAATCCTAATGTAGGAAGTGTCCCTTCTCTGAACCCTGAGTCTAATCCTTTTACTGCTGGATGGAAAAACCAAGCTAGCGAACAAGTTTCACTCTATATCCCTACCTCATCGGTGTTGATTCTGACCAATACTTTTGTCTTGATGAATCCACTTCAATCCTCCGGGTTCCGACCCATAGTGGGTCAATCTTACACTTTGGGAAACCCCCAACCTGGATCCAATCTAGTTCGGGGCACTTTTTATAACCCCCAGCCCGGATCTAATCTGACTGGGGGAAATTTTCATAATCCTCATCAGAACATTCCTGCTGGAATGATGCACAACCCACCTTATATGAATCAGCCTGGAGGAGGGCCTTATAATTCTGGAGAGGGATTTGGTTCTTACCAAAATCCTGGGTGGAATGCAGTTCCCGGCACACAATATTTCGCAAAAGGATGGGGCTAGATGTCACAAACCCATCTCCCTTTTCTGGCCATGCTTAATCTACCAGATTTGGCTAAGATAATGAACGACCTAGTGAGTCATGATCCCACATGGCCCCCCGTCCCCACCAAGCTTCCTTCGGATATCCCAAAGTTTGAAGGTAAGAATGGAGAGGACCTTGGTGATCACGTCACTACCTTTAACCTTTGGTGCTCATCGAATTCTCTTAACCATGATTCTATTAGATTACAATTGTTTCAATACACTCTCATTGGAGTTGTTGTGAAATGGTATATTGAGCTACCTATGGGGACATATGGGTCATTTAATCAGTTGGTGATGGTCCTTCTCAACCACTTTCAATTTCCCATTTGTTATGATGTTGGCCTCGAAATTTTGTCAACTTTACACCAGGACACCGCCACTCATATCTCAGATCATATCCAGGAGTGGCGTAGACGGAGGCGGTTTATTAAGACTCCTATACCCCCAACCTTTCCACTAGAATGGTTCTTAAATTCTTTGCACCCTCCTATCTCAAAGGACGTTGCTACTTCTGGGGTCTCCACTGAGGAAGAAGATATCTTTACAGCCCAACAACTAGATTTGATATATGTTTAGTCTGGGATGTTATACCACCTTCTTCTAGATTCATAGCAGTCAAGTTACGACCCTACGCAAAAACCAGGACCTCATGTCGATGGCATTGTAGGATCTTCCAATGTAAATTATGCAGACTCGACGACGAGCCACTTGAATACTTTGTCTCTAAACCATTCTGCTAGAGGACTAGCCTCGTCTATGTCTTCCAACCCCACTTAGTCGGTGGATGTACATTCCGTGCAATCGTTGAAAAACCCAAATGGTGACCAACAACCAGGCGAGAATAAAAGGAAAGGTTGAAATAATCGTAAGGGTGGGAAAAATGGTAATAAACCCAAGGAAAAAGATAATAATGGGAAACCGAATGATAATCCTGGAGAGCTAAATAAAGAGAAACGTAAGGTGAATTTTCCTTGTAAACTTTGTACTGATAAATACCTTACGCATTCATGCCCCAAACTCATGGAGGTTGCGAGGATTTTGAATCTACCGCCCGATGTGCTAATCAATCCATTCCCAGATAACCATCACTTAGCTTCAAGCTCTTTGAATGCCAGAAATGCATCTGGTGGAAGTCAAAACCCACCATTGCAAGATGGCAACCGTGTTTGTATCAATACGGTCGATGCAAAGATTTATATAGCCACCCGCTCTCGAGATTATAGATCTTCAAAAGCTAGTACCAGTATAGAAGCTCCTCCTCCCCCTCCGGAGACAAACTTATATATTGAGAAACCAGAGCCACCGCCTCGTATTCCAAAAGGATTACTCAAGAGCTCTACTCACAACCCTAATGCTAAAGCCACCCAGAACTACTCTATCATTGAGGATCTGGGCCAAACCCCTTGTGCGATGTCATATTTGGAAGTACTCCAGATGTTTCCATCACAAAGGAATTCCTTACTCTCTACTTTAAGAGCTCTAGAACCTAGTGGCTCAAAATTCATCAAGCTTGATGTCATGGATGTGAAGCTTCTCTTACCTTACCATGTGGATTTCCAAATCCACGTGGATTATTCTAAGTATACTATCAAATGTGTGGTCATTGATGAAGGTGCTTCCACCTGTGTGATGTCCCTGGTCTATTGGAAAGCTCTCGGTTCTCTGACCCTTCCCAAGTTGTCGAACATGTTGACTGCATTTGACAGTCATTCCTTCTACCCTCACGATATTCTCCATGCCTTTCTGGTCCATTTAGGTGGGAAGATGGTAGAGGTAGAAGTAGAGGTAGTTGATGTGCCTCTTGATTATAACCTATTACTAGGTTGCAATTGGACCTATGCTATGGTCTTTTTCATGTCATCTGTCTTTCGTACACTTTGTTTTCCTCATCAAGGGGAGATCGTGACTATCGACCTGTTATCCTTTGTGTACTCTAGTCCTAATGCATCTGTCGGACCGTCAATCCCTGTAATCGACAATTCTCAGTCGGCAACTGAGAATATCAGCGTCGACATGTATTCTTACCTTATGGGTATTTCGACTTCTCGGCACTGAATCACCACGTTTACACCATGTCTAGTAGGCCTACTTTGACAGAGAGGTCCATTCCTTTCTGCACTTCCTATTTTTGTGATCCATGGACCCTACCTTCCTCGACTTCTTCATGTGAAGGTCAGTCACATGCTGGCATGGCCATGCCACTATCAGTAGTGGAGATTGCGTATCAAGTTGTTCTTGACTCTTTCGTCGATCCTGATTCTGTTACCTCATCGACGGATGAGGAGGATCCTGTTCTTAGTTCTGTATGGGCCACCTTGTTGTCTTGTTCGCATGATTTCCTAGATGAGACTTTGACTTGAGATGAATCCATCCTCGAAGCCATGAATGGTTCTGATAGACCTTGAGATGATATGCATCATCGATCTTATTTTCTCCCAAGTCTTGAAAGAATCGAGCAAGATGACTTTTGGTATACTTTGAGTGAGATATTTTGTCATGTCATAGTTCCACTTGATACGCATGACATTTATTCCAAAGGAAATATGTCGACTATTTCTCCTACCGTCTCGATCGATATCTCTCGTACCCCTGGCAAGATTGAGAATGTAAATATAGGTACAGATTGTTCGCCAGAAGAAATTATGATCTACAATAATCTCTTCAAAGAATTTCGAGATGTATTTACTTGGTCATACAAAGAGATGCTAGGGAACGAACCTCGTATTGTTTAACATGAGATTAGAACTTACCCAGATGCTAAACATGTTCGACAATGTCTTAGAGCTGTGAATCCTAGGAACGTCCCTGCTATTAAGGCAGAGGTGGAGAAGCTACTTAATGTTGGCTTCATCTACCCAGTTCATTTGACTGATTGGGTATCCAACCCCATTCTTGTGAATAAAAAGTAAGGAAACATCTGTGTGTGTGTGGAATTTCACAACCTGAACAAGCCTTGTCCTAAAGATAACTTCCCCACACCTTTCATCGACCAGATTCTCGACGAGTGTGCAAGAAGTGAGATATTTTCTTTTATTGATGGATTTTCAGGTTATAACCAAATCCAAATCAAACTTGAGGACCAACACAAGATGGAATTTATATGTCCTTGGGGTACTTTTGCATACCAGAAAATGCCTTTCGACCTTAAAAATGATGGAGAAACCTTCCAACGTGCCATGACTTTCACTTTTCACGATCTTACGCACATAGTCGAAGCCTACCTTGATGATCTTGCTGCTCACTCCTGCAAGAGAGTGGATCATATTATGCACCTCTGGCTTGTTTTTGAAAGACGTTGTTACTATAGAATTCAGTTAAAGCCTCACAAATGCATCTTTTTCATTAAGTTTGGTCCTATTTTTGGATTTTTAGTTTCTGAGACCGGGATCATGGTAGATCCTCTCGAGGTTGAGGCAATACTTCAATTTCCTCCCCCACACACGATTAGAAAACTTCAAGGTTTATAGGGGAAAGATAACTTTCTACATCGATTTATAGTGAATTATGCATGTTGGCACAGGGGAATACCTAGGGTTCAACGCTCAAGATCGCACCAACAAAGCCCTAACTAGTGGCTCTTTAGGTAACACCTGTGAAGAAGATGAAGTCTCACCTGAGGTAGAGGCAGGGGTGGTTGCAAGACTCAAGTGTATGCAACCTTAGATAGGACACAGATATGTGATTATATCGCTTACAGAGTACTTATCCTAGATCATTCGACAATATTCAACCCTTAATATACTTTGCAACTAGCAAAGATCATCATAGCATTCACTTAGATCTAAGGTATTTCAGCACTTGGCAATGGTAAAACAGATCAGATATGGTAGATCAGCACTAAGCATCTTCATACATGTTAGATCTAACATTCACACACTTCTAAGAAGCACAAAGCATAAGTAGATCTATCTAAATATATCAAAGAACTTATCAAAAGAAAGGATAAACACATCAAGTCTAAGAACAAATCATAACACACAGATTTACATGGTTCACCCCCACCCTGGGGCTACATCCACCAAATATTCTTCTTTATTAGAATCTTCAATCGGTTACAACACAGAGCCACCAAAAACATTCTTCACATAGGACAAAATATATGCACAACTCGCTAGATCTTTCTTCCTTGTGCTATAGCACAAAGCCTTCCACAACTCCTTACAACGACTTGCACTTAGCTTTGCAAGCCTCTTACATTCATGCATAGAGCACTTATAAAATCTATTAGCACTTAGATTACATCACATACATCTCTATATATTCAAATAGATGCCTAGATATCTATTTATACATTACAAAAGTGAGCCTAAGCATGGGTAAATCCATGGGCTGGCATCCCTTTCCAATTACATATTCCCAAAAACCCAAAAGGGACCCAAAAGTGGGCCAAGATTCCGCAATATCCGCTTCGTCTGATGCTCCATCTTTGACAGAATGTCAAAGTCCCAAAAATGGTCAAATATGACCAAGTATCTCCTATAATTTGGTCAAGAGCCAACAGGCCCCCAACACTCACTTGTGACTTGTCCCGAGTCACTCTAGTTTGATCAATTTTGCCTCGAATTCTTCGATCTTGGCTCAAGCCGCTTTGACCTACTGTTGTACTATGACCTCATGCTTGGAAAAATCTTGGATGAATGCGTCATTGACATGTCCCTCTAGGCGTTGTTCTGTTGCACTCACAAACTGTTCTAGCTCTGACCCTCAACTTTCAACCTCTGTGAAAAACTGACATGCCTTATCTTGCACCAGTTGAAGTCATTGAGTCACTTCCATCACTTTTCTCTGGATCATATGGATCTGTTGTTGGGTCGTGCACTGTTCATGAGATCTCTTCATTCTTTCTACGGGTGATAGGGCCTTCAGCTGCATCTATAGATTTTTAGCTTCATACTTCGCCTCCTGGAGCTGGGACTCCAATTTATATAACTCTGTGTTTTCGGCGAGGTTCTCATATGTCTAGGCACTGTATCTACTCAACTTCTTACATTGCAAGGCAAGATATTTCAGTCTATCAACTGCGCTGGGGGCAGTTATTTCTCTTTGGTCTCTGGTCTCCTATGGGGTCTCAGGTACTGTGCGAAGCTCTAGATCTGCAATGCGTTGTTGGAGCTTCTAAATTACTCCTTCCAGTTGTTCCACCTGTTGTGGAACCCGTTCTTTTGTATGTACTTCGACGAAAGTCACAGAGCAAACTTCTCTGTTGACTAGTTCCTTTATCTCGAGTTGCTCTGCGAGCAATTGTTCCTTTCTTTTTTGCAGCTCTTGTTTCTCTGCATCCCATTTTTCTTGGAGAGCAATATTTTCTCAATATGACGTGTTGTGCTGCTCCATAAGCACTCCCTATACCTGTGTTAAAGCTTGAGTGGCTTGTGTTGTTTCTTCCTGAGCTCGTCGAAGGTGAGATTCGATTGTATCAACAATCCGATGGAGTTGAGTTGGCTCATCCCCTGGTTCTGGTGTTCCTACTGTCAGAGGCACAGTGGTGACTATGCAGCTAGACTGTAGTGCCTATTGCACCCCTTGGAGTTCAATCTTGATACGATAATACATCTTCTCCTGCTTATCCTACTGTGCCTCTATTATCTCCAGCACGACATCATTCAGGGTTGCAACGATGAATTTGAATTCGTCTGGGGTCAGTGTGGTCTGTAGCTTAGTCATGGGAGCTTTGGAATTATTCTGGGAAGAAGTTTTCTGAGGTGAACCCTTCCTCTTCTTCAAAAGCTCTGATTCGTCTCTGTGCTTCTGTTCGACTTATTCTAACTCTTCCCCATCACCCTCTTTATCTAGCGTGATGGAAGCAGTCTTCAATGAGGCACCACTAAAGTCTTTCACTTTGATGATCTTCTGTCGCATGCTAGTTTCGGGTAGATCCTATGCAGTTTATGGACTTTCTACATCAGATATGTCCACAGGGTCAACTAGAACAAGTAGGTCCATCGACCATTCCTTTGTGATCTCCTCTAGATCTTCTTCTGTTAATCTATAATAGGACTGTAATTTCTTCTTGTGGTCATCAACGCATGCTATGATGTAGAGAAAGTGTTTGTCTACGCTGAACTTAATCAAGGGCCAAAACCTATAGAGGGTGTTCGGAGTGATTCACAGTGTAGACTGGATAGCTACTTTCAACTGATTATAATATGAATGAAACACGACATTTGACTTCCATTGTTTATTCATATTGTTTGAGTACCATAGGGTACTGAACTTCGTAGCCAACAATTCAAATGTCTCAATGTCTGAGAAGGTCACACCTTCCGGCATCTCCCATGCAATGAAACCAACTAGGATCAAGAGCGAACTGAAATGGAACACATATCATTGGTCCTAGGCTTCTCTGCAGTCGAGCTATAGTTTCTTTACCAAGTATTGCACCCAATTCATCTATAGGCCCTCTACACACTTTCCTACGAGGTCTACTACAAATCCAGTGACTTGGGTTGGTCGATTCTTGTGAACTAACTTTCCTGCAATCAACTGACAGGAGAGGTGTACCGCGTTGTTCTGAATAGAGGCTACCTTGTAGCCGTGTGTTCCCTTTTCAACATTGCCATATGTCTCTTTTATCTTTTATGCTAAGGCTCAGTCTGTGGTCTTTCTAGGGTAAAAATCATGTGGGTCAGGGCCTTGCATGCTCAGCCCGGTGATCCGATGGATCAAGGTTGGATCCACTGTGATAAGTCAGTTCAACCATAAATATCCTCCATGGTAATAGGATAAAAACAACTTAACACATGCGTTCACTTCTTGATGTTGTCTAAAGTGTGGGATCTTCATAACATTAAGCAGGGTAGACTGTGCGAGATTATGGGTCCAAGGCTCGGGGATAATCTTTGAATTTTTTCCTTTCATATTGGTCAGACACTTATGTGGGGTGAGAATACTGTAAGCTTTACAGTATCCAAGGTTGAAGTCACTAAACTTCAGCACTACTATCTTATCCTGGTCTGTGCGAACTATGTGTATCCCTTTCGGGAGGTACGGAGTGACAAAGGCATAGTCAAAATCTCTAGGCATCATATCTCTGTTCACTATGCCGCTCAGAGGAGGTATATATGTAGGTAATATTCTTGGAATCAACTTAGCATTCACGAGATCGTCTCTATCCTTCGTTCTCGTCTCTGTCATGATTCTCAAAGTTCCTGCTCTGTGATCAGTCGATGGAGAAGCTTGGAATCCTCCTGTCGATGATGTTTTCACACCTACATACATCCTTCTTTCCGAAATGACTTTTTCAGTCTTGAGATCAATGAGTAATTCCTTTGCATATTCTTCAAGTGTGCTAAGCTCCTCGTACATACACGCTCAGGGTTAATAATATCGGGTTTACAAAGTAATGTAGACACGACAATAATATGGAAAGTAAGGACATAATGATCACTGGACAATCTTAACCAAGGTTGTGGGCTGAAATTCTCGATTTGGAAAAAGTGTTCTTCGTGCATGGCGCGACAGGATAAATAGGAAACTCAACAACGGATTGCTTGCAATGGGTATGAGGCTTCCTTAACTCTTGTTCTGTCCATTATGGAATGGTCCATCGGTCAGGTGCCGAGCCATAAATGTTTTTCCAGCCATTCAAAGCATCAGTCGAATGGATATATCGTCCCCAATGGCTATATTGCTTCGCCACGACAAAGTGACCTATGTCATTGTTATGATATCTTAGCGAAGTTCAAATTATGAAAATTTTCCTTGTGTGAGGCTCCCTTTGAAACCTTCTGTAATTTTTCAATCTTATCCCTCTTCCTACTTAACTTCCTAGCTTTCTTTCCAGTGAGCTTCGTCTCAGTATTATTCTTTCCATTCTGATTCTTATCTTCTTTAGATATAGTTACTACGCGTTGTTGAGAATCTTTCAGGGTTAACATCTCTTCTGTCTCTGGAGTAAGTACTTTAGTCTTCTGAGGGTATTCTAGTGGTCTTTCAGCTTCAACATTGGAGTCTTTAGGGTCAAATAGCTTTGATCCATTTTCCTGTTCTTTAATCAATTAAGCGATCCTTTTGGTCATGAAATCTTTTAACTCTTGTTTTTTCTGTTCCGAGGCTTCTTCTTCTTCTTTTCATCTGGCTTGATCTCTTTCAATCCAAGGTTTCCCTAGTAACATGGTAAACGGGGTGTTGTTTTCAATACATTTGATAATCTCAAAATCTTCCATTGTCGAAGTTCCATTGACAGTCGTAGATATCTGAGCAAGCCTCCCACATAAACTTACCAGCTTCCCTCTAAATAGTCTTATTTCTTCTAATGAAGGGATCATAGCAGGCTTCCCTATAGCTTCCCAAGTTCTTTCTGGCATAATATTCACTTGTGTCTCTTCATCAAGAACACAGTCAATGTCGAAGTCCCCTATTCTTGCTTCAATGCATTATTTTTCTTTGAAAATCTCTAATAATGCGACATGTCGATGGTCATTCAAGGTCTCCTTCATTTGTATCAACACTTTCTTTGATTCTTGCTAGGGTTCTGCCTTTTTTGGATCTGCCTTAGGGTTTTCTTGGTTTAGATTCATTCCTTCAAGCTTAGCGATCATTTTAGGGAAATCCAACACTTCATGGTCCTTAGCCTTACAACAAAGACAATTTTTCAGAGGCATTCTTTAGCAATATGTCTTGGTCTTCTCCAACTGTAACAAAGGATCAATCCTCTCTTTCTTTTAAATGATCCCCATCTCCCTTTATACTGTGAACTAGGATCATAGGAGTTAACCTGCAACAAATTATTTATAGGATCCTGCATCCATTTTCTACTCCAAACATTCTTTCTATGCATAGGTATAACATATATGTCATTATTCTTGTCAAATCTACTTATATCAAATTTCTTTCATCTATTAGTGCCCTAGTTTTCAATCTAGGACAGAATCTATCAAACATACCTAAATTCATATTCTAGAAACAAAAATGTTTGCATATCTTACTTTTACAGAGCACAAAGCTTTCATATCTTGCCTCTTTAACTATTCTTACCTCTATCAGAGCACATAGCTTACAGATTTTACCTCTTTTCTTCGGATTGGGCTTCTTTTCTTCAAATATGACATTCTTTCTTATCATAGAGATTTATAAACCGAGTAGGGTACTGCACACTAGGGCACAGATCTACACACAAAGATTTATTTTGCACAAGCCTCTTCTTTCCTAGTTCCCAGCAATCACAGTTTCAGGTCTCGGCAACAGAACCATTTGTTGGCACAGGGGCAGACCCAGGGTTCAACGCTTAAGAGTGCACCAACAAATCCCTAACTACCGGCCCTTTTAGCAACACCTACGAAGCAAATGAAGTCTCACCCAAGGTAGAGGCAGGGGTGGTTGTAGGACTCAAGTATCTGCAACCTTAGCTGGGACACAGATATGTGATTATATCGCTTACAAAGTACTTAGAATAGATCATTCAACAATATTCAACCCTTAATATACTTTGTAGATAACACAGAGCATCACATCATTCACAAAGATCTAAGGTATTTCAACACTTAGCAACGGTAAAACAGATCAAATCCAGTAGATCAACACTAAGCATCTTCATACATGTAAGATCTAACATTCACACACTTCTAAGAATCAAAAAGCATAAGTATATCTATCTAAATATATCAAAGCACTTAGAAAAAGAAAGGATAAACACATCAAGTTGAAGAGCAAAGAATAACACACATATTTACGTGGTTCACCCCCACCCTAGGGCTACGTCCACCAACTCTTCTTCTTTATTAGCGTCTTCAATCAGTTATAGCACAGACCCACCAAAAACCTTCTTTGCATAGGACAAAAGATTTGGGAAACTCGCTAGATCTCTCTTCCTTGCGCTACAACACAAATCCTTCCACAACTCCTTACAACGACTTGCACTTAGCTCTGCAAGCCTCATACATTCATGCACATAACACTTATAAAATCTATTAGCACTTAGCTTACATCACATACATCTCTATATCTTCTGATATATTCCTAGATATCTATTTATACATTACAAAAGTGGGCCTAAGCATGGGTAAACCCATAGGCCAACATCCCTTTCCCATTACATATTCCCAAAACCCCAAAAGGGACCCAAAAGTGGGTCAAGATTCTGCAATCTCTGCTTTGTCTCGCACTCCATCTTTGACAGGCTGTCGAAGTCCCAAAAATGGTCAAACATGACCAAGTATCTCCCAAAACTTGGTCAAGCACCAACAATGCCAATATCACTAAGGTTTTCATGCGCCTCTTGAAGAAAGACACACCTTTTATCTGGGATGAGCGAGCCCAGGAGTCTTTCGATGCTTTGAAGAAAGCCTTAGTATTGGCCCCTCTGCTGAAGTCTCCTTATCACAGTAGAGATTACTTGCTTCACATTGTCGCATCTAGGGAAACGATTGGTATGGTTCTAGTTGAGGAGGATTATGAGCTCCATGAGGACATCATCTACTATCTTAGTCGAAACTTAGTCGGCCCTGAGCTTAATTACTCTCATGTTGAAAAACTATCTTTGGCTGTCGTTCACGCGGTCCAACGCTTATGTCACTATATATTATTTTGCAAGACTACACTGGTTGCCGATGTCAATCCATTTCAATATGTCCTTACCAGGCATATCATAGGGGGAAAATATAACAAATGGATTGTCATCCTACAAGAATTTGACCTTGACTTCACTTCAGCAAAGTCCAATAAATCACTAGTCTTCGTAGAGTTAATATCTGATTTTCCATGATTAGATGAGGATGTTATCCATGTTGAATCATTTGCAGACAAACACATTTTCCTTGTCTCATCATCCAACCCCTCGTATGGAGACATTGTTTTATATCTTCAAACCTTGAAGTTTGCTCAACATATCTCGCGAGATGATCGACGACGTATTAGATACCAAGCCAAGAACTATACCATCATCGGTGACACTTTGTATCGTCGAGGAATAGATGATATATTGCATTGTTTCTTAACTCACGAGGACTTCGAGTCAGTCCTAAATGATTGCCGCAAAGGGGCTTGTGGTGGTCACCTATCTGGGCTTACGAAAGCCCAAAAAGTCTTATGAGCCGATTATTTCTGGACTACCATCTTTAAATATTATATCGAAGCAGTTAAGAAGTGTCACCCCTGCCAGGTGTTCACTTGAAAAATGCGCTCGCATCCAACCCCTCTTTACCCAGTCCGTCGGTCCCTTCACCAAGTGGGGGGTATATTTCGTCGATTGCAACCCAAATTTGGCTGGGGGGGCATCAACACATTATCGTGGCCGTAGACTACTTTACTAAGTGGGTCGAAGCCATGCCTACCATAAAATCCGATGGGAAGACTGTTGCCTTCTTCGTATTCAATCAAATTATCGCCTAGTTCGGTATCCCGAGTGAGATTGTCACTGATCATGGCAGTCACTTTCAGAATGAAACGATGGTAGAACTAGCATATGAGATGGGGTTTAGACATGGTCATTCCTCTCCTTATTACCCCCAGGCAAATGGACAAGTAGAGGTTGTCAAAAATTCTCTCAAGACCATCTTGCAAAAAATTGTTAGTCAGATTAAGTCTGATTGGCACATCATGTTGTATCCCATGCTTTGGGCATACCGAACCATGGTTAAGATTGCCACCATTTTTTCCCCTTTCCAATTAGTGCACAGTGTGGAGTCAATTCTTCCTATTGAATGTGAAGTCCCTTCTCTTAAGTTGGCATTCGTGCTCCTACCTGACACTTAAGATCTATAGCGGCACCTTGTGCACATAGAGAGTCTTGACGAGCAACGTCGGGACGCCTTTACAGCTATCGAGGCAAACAAAAAATGTGTCAAGGTCCAATACAACAATTTTGTCTATCCTCGGTTGTACATTGAGTGTGATTTGGTCCTTTTATATGATCAAGCCAAAGAACCACTGGTGGCAGGAAAGTATAAACCTATGTGGCAAGGTCCTTATATTATGCGACGTGTTCTACAAAAAGGAGCCTATGAGTTAGAAGATTATGAAGGGAATGTGTTGGCCAAGCCCAGAAATGGGCTCTACCTGAAACGATATTACGCTTGAGCCCTAGGCTTGAACAAAATTCTTTGTATACTAATGTAATTTAGTGTATATACATATCTTTTCCCTTTCTCTTTGTCTTTGTCTTTCTTATCGAGTTTTCCCTTTATTGACAGATGTCAATGGAGTTGTCGGTCTACCTAGGATTCGCAGATGGAGCCAGTCATCATACATGGAACTTGTCTTCCACTTCTTGGGTGGTTTACTCACTCGAGGGTCTACTGGTGTCTTCAGCTAGCATATGCCTAAAGCCATCCATGAATAACGTGGTCGAATATAGCGTCATCATAGAAATTTTGCGCCATGTTATCTCACATGGTATTCACTCTTTAGAAGTTCGCTTGGATTCCCAGTTAGTAGTATGTCAGTTGAATGGAAATTACTACGTGCGTGATCCTACTTTACTCCAAATATTCCTATGGGTATGTCTTTTAGAACGACAGTTTGATTTTATCACATATTATCACATTCCTAGGAGTGATAATCATGTAATCGATGCCTATGCTAATTATGTTTTAGATTGGAATTTGTCACAATAATAAAGAAAAGAAACCCATTAAATCAATGTACACATTGTAAAATATAAGTAAAGCCGAAGATTCTTTTTTATATATTTCAAAAAATATAGTGTTTATATTATAAAATTGGGGCTAAAACCCTTAATACACATATACAACCAATATATAGATCTGACGACATCTATGCCTGTGGCGCCGGATGTATGTTATGATAGCAAACAATGGTGTTTGCAAGATGTCAGAAGAGTCGTACCCATGATATAGGTACACCAACCACCTGTCAATGTATGGCTTCAGGTAGATCCTCTACCTGAACCATTGGATTCCTCTGTGTCAAATGAAACAGGTTTCCCTGCCGATTTTGTAGGACTCTCTTTTCTTCTCCTCCCACCTCCTCATCACTCTGGTTCCTCCGTCGATGTCGAGGTAAGCCCTCTAGCCATCGTAGACCAACATCTATGTCACATAAGTGTCTAGTTAATACTTAAACACCACCCAAAAATATTTTTGTCTCATAATACAAAATTACAAAAAAATGAAATATTTAAAAAACATTTTACCTATGTCACTGTAGGTGGCCCCTGGTGGAAGTGGCATATCTATATCTCCTCTGAAGTTGATCTCTGCATAGTGATAGTCATATAGAGCGATGACTTGTCTTCACCACCAGAAGAAAAAATCCTCGTTGTAGGATGTTGGCACCCTACCTCCCCCCTATCGGCTCATGACCTTGGTCCACCGCGCCATGGTTGGGTCGCGCAGTCCCCTAGGAAGTATCTCCACTTTAGGTCTCAGACCTGGAACCCACTTGAAAAAGAAACTACAAAGAATGGAGGCAAACCTGAAGTTTTTCTTAACCCCTTGTTTGTACTCTGTCAGCTGACCTTTCATATTGGTTAGTAATGAGGTACACCAGTCATAGATAGTGGGTCTTGCACACTGCACTGCGTAAAACATAAGCAGCCTCAATGCCTGGTGCAACGAAGATAAACCTTTGATCCTGGTCAATACAAGCATGATGATCTTCAGGCTGAGGTTATTCCTTTCCCGGATAGGGATTTGACTTCCCACCTTGGGAGTCCCCGCTACACAGTGGGCATCGATATACTTCTCGATCTTCATCCCACTCCCTGCTCTGCATGACTTGAGTTTTACAACCTCTCCTCAGCATGATAGACCAGTCAAGAAGTAGATGTCCTCTACCTCGATCCTCAATGTTTGACCATCGAGGATAAAGCTTTCGCTATCAGAGCCCCAGTAACCCATCGACATATCCATCAACCTCGCTTGGGACCTCATTCCTTTGAGAGCCCAAAATTTGTACAAGACACATATTTTTAGAGCTTATTGAGCCACCAAATCTCGATCTAGAGCTGTATCAACCTCCTCATTCTCTCTCTCTGTCCATTCAAGAACCATCCTACAAAGGAAAAATCAATTTTTGAGTTAAAACCCTTCTTTTTGGTCATTTGTGTACCTTTACGCGGCTTCCTTTGCATACAGTCATGTATAGGGCTACATATACGCACCATGTGGTTCACACAGAGGTGTATACTTCATCGTATGCATGACCTAAACAAAGGTAGACCGCGTACACCAAAATTCCTAATCTACTCCTTCAAAAACTAAAAAATTGGAACCTAATTCAAAATTGTAATCCATTAAATTTTAAGAGGATGAGAAGTAGAGTTACCTGATCTACACGGTTCTTGATTTCATCGCTTGATGATCCCACAATCACCATTTGAATCTTGGAGGTATTTTGGTCGAAATTGCGCTATTTGGGTAAATATCAAAATGGTATAATAATTTTTTATTTTATTACTATTTATAAGCTATTTTTACCCACTTTATATAGTTTCATGCCATTTTCTCACCTAATGGACTAATACGAAGTGGTTTTGAGTTGGATTTTGTAGTTTTGACCCAGATTTCTTACGGATTTCAACGTTGTGATTGGCCATTCATCACCTTCGGAAAGTATTTTCATAACCTAGAATATAGGATAAGTATCCACTCCATCGTGCATTTTTTCATTATCCTTCGACTACCACTTTTTACGCCTTAGGTACGAACCCATTTTTTGCGACACAAAACCTTCCATCTGCTATAAGTAGTGTCGCTAATAAATGGTAAAGACTTACCAAACATGGGCACCCTAGTTACATCCTCTTTTCCATTTGGTGCCCATGCCGAGTTTTTTCCTTAGGACCGGGAGTCCATTATAACTTGATACATGACTTTATGATGAGCCTCATTTCTCACTCATACACATGCGGCCTTATTCCCCGCAGACTCCCAAAAACGAGTCTTAGTTAAGATCTTTTTCGAATCGTATAAAAACCGAAAATATTGTCGAGTGATTTGTCCCTTTCACACTTGTTAAATTGGATTTGAAAGGTCATGAGTCTTAGTTAAGCTCTTTTCCGACTCGTTCCCCAAAATAGAAAAGATCGCCGAGTGAACTTGTCTTTTTCACACTCATAAATTGGATTTGAAAATATGTCTATTCGACACAAGTTTAACCCTTTTTCACACAAAGTATACTAAAATACATAAAAAATGACATTTTTTGGCATTAAGTTGTGATTGCATCTCATGCCCTCGCTTGCAGTATTGACCCTTTAGTTGGTTCTCACTTTGCGTTATAAATCGTTTCCTAAGCATTTTTTGCACCCTCAACCAAGCAGAGCCTTGTTTATATCCTTCGCAATTTGACACCCTATATCCTGGAGGGAACGTCACCCCGAGTGTCCATCTCCCACACTCATTTCCTTTCATTGAGCATAGGTACGTTCCACTTCTGGAACTAGTTTTTCTTACGTGTGAAACATGTTCCCTCCTCTGTATCATAGCATTCATTTGTTATGAAAAAACAAAAAAATATGGGCAGGAAGGGAGTACTATATTATATTTGGAAGAATTTGTGTCACCTTTGAACATAGCACAAAGTTATTTGAATCCCCGTGTCATCATAATTTTGGGTTTAGCATGGCCTTAGGAAGTCGATCTCATTACAAAGTTTTCTCTACCGACTGGTTACTCTTCTAGTCCCTATAGAGAACATTATTGATGCCTCCTGCATCTAATAGTTATATCATTAGGTCTACAATGTCGGAGTCTACCATATGTCTCATGATCTTGTTCAAAGGAATTCTATCAACTTGTGTCGGCCATTCCTCAAAACTCATTCTGACAGATGAGAGATGCCTTAATGTTCTCCTTTCATCGGGTCTCTTTCCATCGACTTCAGCTCATTTATTTTGGATATGGGACCTATGTTTTTATGAGTACCTTGAGTCTTGCAGTCATTAGTGGCAGGCTCTTTCACCATTGACAGATGGAAATAAATCAATGTCTCCTAATCAATGGATTCCTCAAGTGTTCGACAACGAATCCTTTATTCACACTTGTAAGAATGTGCTCGGTGCCTTGATACCTACTTTCGTTATTGGTAGGTTGTCTCACGTTTGTTAACGGTATACCTCAATGACAGGTAATCAAATGATGTCTCATTATGTTCGACCTCAACTCCTTTATTCACATGATGTAGACTTGCACCCTTGGCAGATAGTGTAGAAGACTTGAAGACATCATTATGTGGCCGCAACTTTCCCGAGATGTTGCTTCCTTTTCATTGGAATGGTACCTATATGACTTCAGTGATCATGGGATATCAAATTGTACTCCATAGCATACAAATATCTTCAGATTCGTTTTGAGACTGGTTTCACTAGGCCTTATTCGTGACTATGACAACTTTTGGCATGTAACCACATTTATATTTTGCCTATTTTTTGGCCACAAACACTTGTTTGGTATATTTTTCACATGGATCTGTAGTGTATTCTTGGCAGCCATATATGGAAAGTCAGTACAGAATGTAATGAGATACTAGTCTTTCCAGTTGGGTTTACACCACTCCACTTCTGGGTTATTTATAATGTATTTATAATGTACTTCTGGTTTTAAATCAAATACTCTATTTGACATAAAGCTAAATAAACTCATTGTTAACATAATAGGTACGCTCGTTTTCACCATAGAAAATATCACTATATTTCCACCCAACCATAGGCACAAGGCCATCCCCGAGCACCTCAACCTTGACAGATAGAATAATTTCAAAAGAAAACACAAGAGAAAATAGCCAACCAAGGTAGCGTACCTCTCTCCAAAGCTAGCGCACCAAGGGAGAAACCAAACCATAATCCAAAGAACAAGTCACTACTACAATAGCTGCAACTCTCCTCCAATCATGTGCACCACTAGTCCTTATGAGGTTGTGAGTGAGTGTGTCCAAAAATGAGCTCAAGCACCCTATATTTATAGCGCTCCAAGTCAACTAATTGGTTCGATTTCTCTTTCTTGGAGGCTAATAACTTAATATTAAATATTCTCTTGATCCCACTTGTATTCTAGGTTTCTTATTCATTCGTTGGGGTTTTTCTAGTCCTGTAATATTCTAATCTTGTGAAAGGTTCCACGTGGAGGTTAATATCTCACGTAACTACCGTAACATCGATGCTCCCTACTAGCTAGGGAGGTATTAACAGTAATTGTCTTGAGCACAAACAAACTATTCTGATGGTAGCATCATCATAGCTACACATGTTATCTCATGATCACAAATCAAATCATGAGCAACATCATCACTATCCATATAGTTGGAAATCATATCCAACACTAGTGGTAGTCTCCATGGAAATCAGATAGTAGCATATATGTTATAGAAAGATTTGCCTCACCATTGATATCTTGAAAAGAGGTCCTTTTTCCATTTCCCTGTGCAGACTTGTCATCCCTTTTTGATGAATCCAGAGCTAAAAATAAATATTTTTCCACATATACATGCCCTATCTACTATACAACATGCGTATACATAGGTTGCTCCACTACAACCCGCATACATCAGGATTTGTGCCAGAAAATAAAAAATGAAGTCGGGTTTCCATGTCATGACAGGAGATCTTTGATCCTTGGCCTTCCATGTACTGGAAAATTTCTAACTCAGCCCTTCAGTTTAATTTTGAAGGCTAAAAGAACACAATTCTGAGCTATGGAAAAGAGGATAAAGCATTCAACTTTGAGAGCAAAGTTACTCTGGAAATTACTTCATATTGAGTCTGCATCCCTTTGTCCCTCAAGTATGAACACAGTTTTCAACCCCCAATCTCTTTCCCTATTGTTGAGAGAACCTCATTGTCTCCCTTATATGAGCTTGACTTTGGCGGAGGATTGAAGTGGTGGAGGCCTAGTTGGAAGGAGCCTAGTTTCTTGGTTTCAAACCGTGTTGACACGAAAGTCTTTAATGTTATCACTTATGTTGATCATTCATTAATAGAAATACTATTTTCCCATCCTATTGGTATCTTGCAAATATATGATTATTATCCATGGGCATGTTTGTTATGTTTATTAATGGATTATGCTATCTAATGTGCTAACCCCTTTGTATTATCACTATATACTTTATATGCGTGTTTGTTGAGAACTTGTTGCAGGTATAATTCTTTGGGTCGAAGTGCTCAATGGTGGAACATCATCAAACGTTGGATCAAGGTAGGCCTCTTTCTTATATTTCACATTAGTTTATATAGCATATGTTGGAATTGAGTTGATTTCTGTAGTCATACCTGTCCGTTGTAGTTCACCCTTGCCATAGAGAGTTTTTCCCTCCTAACAAAATTGGCGACTCCACTGGGGGAAGATATTCTTTCTAAGGGTTGAAGTACTTTTTCTCCTTGCATTTCTCTTTTTCTTTTGTGTTTCTTGTCGTGTCACTGCTTGACAGATTCTATTCACTCTGTGTCTGATTTTTCAGCCTTTTTACCCTTTCCTAGCCTTGTTTTCAAGCCTGTATGTGCCCTATTTCCTTGACAATCGCATACACAAGCATGCTGTCTCACTATGAGATGCGTATATACATTATTTTTCTCTGAACAATCGCGTACACCTTATTTCCTTGGTTTCTTGGTTTGGTGGTTGTTGGGTGGGATTTGATGATTTCTGAGCCTTCTTAGGTCTCTGTAGTGCATGTTGAGATTCTCTGGGTTGACAGGAAACCTGTTTGGAGTTAAATTTTTGGGCGTAGTCTTTCTCATCATTTTTCATTTTTTATTTGTCCTTGAACTCTGGGTTGTTTCTTGCCTACTTGGTATTCTTCTTGAGTCATTCTGTTTATACACAGTAGAATTTATGTATCGGGATTTCTTTTCATTCCATGTATTTTATGTTCGACAACACAGGTATTCCAACAGAGGATGAACACCTTTAGTAACCACTCACATAACTAGATCAAAGATCAACACACTGATGTTTTCACATGGTAAAACCCCTACGGGGAAACATCCACGGCCCCAGCCAACGCGGCCACT
>SNQJ01S0004059.1:165256-189481 GCA_010110895.2 Picea sitchensis | reverse complement strand
TGGACTCAAGGTTAGTTTTGATTTTCTAACTGTTGTGCTCGAATAATATTGAGTTTACCAAACACAGATTCAATCTTGTCCCAAGCTACTTCGGGGTCATCAATTCCTTGAAGGTGGTACCTTAGATCAGGAGGGATGAACATTCCAATTAGTCCACGTGCTTCGTCATTCCTATTATCCCATTTGGATTTCTTATCATCATCAGTGGGGGTTTTTTCCTTTCCCATGGTAATCCAGGATAGGCCTTTACTTCTTAATAAATCTTCCATATGGGATCTCCATTGGAAGTAGTTGTTGCTGGTAAGCATGGCAGTACTTGTAGAAGCCATATTAAATATGCAGATAATGCCGATTTAAAAACTGAAACTAATGATCTAGATGGAAAGATCTCAAAATTTATGCGGTTTTTAAAAAAACGACACTGAAAACGGACTTCCGATGTGAGAGTTATGCCCCTTTTAAAAAAGGCATAAACAATAACCAAATAACCACATGATAGTGTAAGCTACTTTATGAAGTGACCCACTTTTATAAAGAGAAGTGGGGATCACTTTTACAATGAGGTTACCTTATAATAGAAAAGTTGCATGCAAAATAACTCTAAAATAAAATATAAAGCTACGTATAGTGATTCACTTTTATACTTGAAGTGAAATGCACTTTACAATTTTTAGCATGAACTTTTTAAAAAAAAGTAACAAAAGAGAGACTTGAACTCAAGACCTCTTGCTTAATAAGGCAAGTTTTAACCAAATGGTCTAGCAAAACATATTGTAATGTTCAGAAGGAAGATTGTTTTTGTTGTTGTTGTTGTTGTTGTTGTTGAAGACGGCCTTGGAGAGCATGCTCCAAAAAAACTCTTTTCGCACAAGAAAAAAATTTCGCTTCTCGATGACAACAAGGGTTAGATCTCGGTTAGCTTACCCGAAAGTTTCACATTTTCCTATCTGTTTCTGATTTTCCAAGATCGCACAAGGCACGGAGCAAAGAGAATACGCATATCTAAAAGAGTAGCAGCTAGGAAATAAAAAAATACAAACCGAAATAAAATCAAAACTTTGCAAAAATTTAAAAAAAATGTGTATTCAGACTTTATACCTTCGGATCTGACTGTAATGGTCGTATCTTGGGCAAACGGAAACCTTTTCAAGTGAAATGAAAAGTGTTCCTAAATGAAACAAGTGCTCCAGACGCAATGGAATAGTCCTCTCAGCCCAGAAATGTATGGAAATGACATAAAATGGAGATGAGGCAACTCGGCTTCACGATCTCGATCTACAACATGAGCGGGTCTTCAAACAGGCTCTGATACGATGTTCGACAACATAGGTATTCCAACAGAGGATGAACGCCTTCAGTAACCACTCACATAACCAGATCAAATATCAACACACCGATGTTTTCACGTGGTAAAACCCCTACGGGGAAACATCCATGGCCCCAGCCAACGCTGCCACTTGGAGCAGTTTATTAATGCAAAGAAAAAGATTACAGAGAGATTTTACAAGAGATTTTCTCATAATCGATCATCAGAAAATGAACCTCCATGCTCTTTAAATAGAGATCATGGACCAATCGGGTGTTAATCCATGGATCAATGGCCATTAAGATCGAGGAGAGTATGAACCGTCGGATCACTCTATGTCGGGAACATATCGTGACCGTCAGATTTCCTAACTACAAATGCATACTAATACATACTAAAGAAACACACTTTTACCTAATGACATATTAGACCAAGTAGATCTTAACTAACTCCTAAGTGTCTAAATATCCTAACATTTTATCTTTAGTATATTGAAAATACAAAAAAATAGGCATTTTACATTACTTGGCATTTTTGTCTTCTGAATCTTTATCATTAGCTTAGTGCAGTTAGTGAAAGATTGCATTTTAATTATGAATTGCAAAGTTGAAATTGAAAATTGCACTATTTTTATACGCATATCATTCATTGAAAAGTTAAAATTAGACTTTGCATTATATTTACATTTATTTTCTTGCAGAGTCATAATATCATGAGTTTCACTTCCATAACCTTTTGAGTAATCACGACCAATAAAATTTACACTTTAAATTAAAATTGATTAGTCACGATTTTATTTTTTAGGGTGCACAAACTAGTCTAGGATTTAGTGCCTTGGAACAGGATTTTGTGAGTAAAATTCTCCAAGGCAATTAAATCAACATATGTGTCTGAGACAGGGAGTTGAGAAGCCCATTGTATAATTGGTAAGATCAGGAGGCTTAGCTCACACTGGAGTTAATCACGAGCTCGCATGAAGTTAGTTGAAGGGATGACCCTCAGATACTCACCTAGCGTCAAAGATATTCTATGGATTTATTCATATTTAGGGATCTTGCTAGTACCGATACCTCTGTGAGAGGCGGTGCTTTCAAAGTTTCAGGCTTTGCTACCCTGCCCATATGGTAATCCAGACTTGCAACTACTCGTCTGTGCATTGGTTATACAATGGTTTATTAATTGCTTGACTTAGGTATCTCATAGTTACTTACAGGGGTTATTCTGCTTGTACCCTTGGTCAGATAGGGGTTGGACAACACACAGCCTTTATGGAATATTACCTCTCCGGTGGGATCTGACCAACTGGTTGTTAAGCCCACGAGGTCCCCTATAACTGATTTGGTTACCTCCAAACTTTAGCGGGGAGTCTCAAGTTCCTCTTGGACGAGGCATACCTTCTTTAGCGAGGGAGGCCACTCATCCACTTTAGCCCGTTTGCATGCATATTGGCCATTTGAATTTTTGGTATGCTCTTTGACTACTAGTTGGCCTTAGATTATATTTTTTATTTTGTAGAGTCATAAGTCGTCATGAAGTCGGACCAACTTCCTCGCTGGTCCCGTCGGTTGTTACAGTTACCACCAATTTTTGAGTTCTTTCCTTCTAAAAGGCGTAGAGTTATTAGGCGTGGTACACACACATCCACCTTTCAGAATTGTGGTTTCACAAGGATGGGTACTGAATCTATTCTTCAGAACATGGGGAGCTCTTCAACTCCCATACCCACTATAGTTAATGGAATCCCTTCGACTCCTGCAATCGCTACAGTTGCAGTGCCAGAGACTTATACCAATACTATGGCTCTGCCTGTAGTCAATGCTTCATATCTTGCCTCAAACCCTTTTGGGGGTTTTGGTCACTCGTCAAATTACAATGTTCAGTCCATCCCTATGGTTTCTAGTCCTTTTTCTTATGGTATGCTTAACTTCACTTCCTAGTTTTCAACTACCATCCCACCAGCTGGCCCTAATGCTAGCCTTGGACTTGGGGGCACTACACCTCCTTACACTCCATTTCTGTTTGGTGGTTCTCATATCCCTCAAATGAATCCTAATGTAGGAAGTGTCACTGCTCTTAACCTTGAGTCTAATCCTTTTATTGCTGGATAGAAAAACCAAGCTGGTGGACAAGTTCCACCCTATATCCCTACCTCATCGATGTCGATTCCGACCAATACTTTGGGCCTGACGAATCCACTTCAATTCTTCGGGTTCCCACCCGGAGGAGGTCATTCTTACACTTTGGGAAACCCCCAACCTAGATCCAATCTAGATGGGGGCACTTTTTATAACCCCCATCCTGGATCTAATTCGGTTGGGGGAAATTTTCATAACCCTCATTAGAACATTCCTGTTGGAATGATGCACAACCCACCTTATATGAATTATCCCAGAGGAGGGCCTTATAATTCCAGAAAGGGCTTTGGTTCTTACCATAATCCTGGGTGGAATGCAGTTCCCAACGCACAATCTTTCACGAGAGGATGGGGCCAGATGTCCCAAACCCGTCTCCCTTTTATGGCCATGCTTAATCTGCTAGATTTGGCTAAGTTAATGAATGACCCGATGAGTCATTATCCCACATGGCCCCCCGTCCCCACCAATCTTCCTTCAGACATCCAAAATTTTTAAGGTAAGAATGGAGAGGACCCTGGTGATCACGTCACTACCTTTCACCTTTGGTGCCCATCGAATTCTCTTAACCATGATTCTATTAGATTACAATTTTTTCAATGCACTCTCATTGGAGTTGCTATGCAATGGTATATTGAGCTACCTAGGGGGACATATGGGTCATTTAATCAGTTGGTGATGGTCTTTCTCAACCACTTTCAATTGCCCATTCATTATGATGTTGGCCTTGAAATTTTTTTGACTTTACGCCAGGACATCGCCACTCATATCTCAGATCATATCCAGGAGTGGCGTAGATGGAGGCTGTTTATTAAGACTCCTATACCCCTGACCTTTCACCTATAATGGTTCTTAAAGTATTTTCACCCTCCTATCTCAAAGGACATTGCTACTTCTGGGCTCCAAACTGATTAAGAAGCTATCTTTAGAGCCCGACAACTAGATTTGATATATGCTCAGTCTGGGATGTTATATCACCTTCTTCCAGAAGCATCGCGATCAAGATATGTCCCTAGGAAAAAATCCAGACCTCATGTCGATGGCGTTGTAGGATCCTCCAATGTAAAGTCCACAAACTTAACAAAGAGCCACTTGAACACTTTATCTCTAAACCAGTCTCCTGGAGGACCAACCTCGTCTGCGTCTTCCAACCCCACTCAGTCGGCGGATGTACATTATGTGCAATCGTTGAAAAACCCAAATGGTGACCAACAACCAGGAGAGAATAAAAGGAAAGGTCGAAGTAATTGTAAGGGTGGGGAAAATGGTAATAAACCCAAGGACAAAGATAATAATGGGAAACCGAATGATAATGCTGGAGAGGGAAAGAAAGAGAAACGTAAGGTGAAGTTTCCTTGTAAACTTTGTATTGATAAATGCCTTACGCATTCATGCCTTGAACTCATGGAGGCTGTGAGGCTTTTGAATCTACCACTCGATGTGCTGATGAATCCATTCCCACATAACCATCACTTAGCCTCGAGCTCTTCGAATGCCAGAAATTCATCTGGTGGAAGTCAAAACCCACCATCGTAAGATGGCAACCGTGCTTGTATCAATATGGTTGATGCAAAGATTGATATAGCCACCCGCTCTCGTGATTATATTTCTTCAAAATATAGTACCAGTTTAGAAGCTCCTCCTCCCGCTTCGGAGACGAACTTACAAATTGAGAAACCAGAGCCACCGCCTCGTATTCCAAAAGGAGTACTCAAGCGCTATACTCACAACCCTAATGCTAGAGCCACCCAAAACTACTCAATCGTTGAGGATCTGGGCCAAACCCCTTGTGCCATGTCAGCTTTGGAGGTACTCCAGACGTTTCCATCACAAACGAATGCCTTACTCTCTTCTTTAAGAGCTCTAGAACCTCGTGGCTCAAAAGTCATCAAGTTTGATGTCACGGATGTGAAGCCTCACTTAGCTTACCATGTGGATTTCCAAATCCACGTGGAGTATTCCAAGTATACTATCAAACGTTTAGTCATTGATGAAGGTCCTTCCACGTGTGTGATGTCCCTGGTCTATTGCAAATCTCTTGGTTCTCCAACCCTTTCCAAGTATTCGAACATGTTGACTACATTTGACAGTCACTCCTTTCACCCTCACGATATTCTCCATGCCTTTCTGGTCGAGTTAGGTGGGAATATGGTAGAGGTGGAAGTAGAGGTAGTTGATGTCCCTATTGAGTATAACCTGTTACTAGGTCGCAATTGGACCTATGATATGGTCTCTGTAATGTCGTCCATCTTCCATACACTTTGTTTTCCTCATCAAGGGGAGATCGTGACTATCGACCAGTTATCTTTTGTGTACTCTAGTCCTAATGCATCTGTCGGACCGTCAATCCCTGTAATCAACAATTCTCAGCCGGCAACTGAGAATATTAGTGTTGAAATGTATTCTTCCCTTATGGGTATTTTTGACTTCTCGGCACCAAATCACCATGTTTACACCATGTCTAGTAGGTCTTCTTTGACAAAGACGTCCATTCCTTTCCTCACTTCCTATTTTTGTGATCCATGGACCCTACCTTCCCTGAATTCTTCATGTGAAGGTCGGTCGCATGCTGGCATGGCCATGCCACTATCAGTAGTGGAGATTGTGTATCAAGTTGTTCTTGACTCTTTCGTTGATCTCGATCTTGTTACCTCGCTGACGGATGAGGAGGATCCTGTTCTTAGTTCTATATGGGCCACCTCATTGTCTTGTTCACATGATTGCCTAGATGAGACTTTGACTTCAGATGAATCCATCCTCGAAGCCATGAATGGTTCTGATAGACCTTGAGATGATATGCATCATCGATCTTATTTTCTCCCAAGTCTTGAAAGAATCGAGCAAGATGAATTTTGGTATACTTTGAGTGAGATATTATGTCACACCGTAGTTCCACTTGATACTCACGACATTTATGCCGAAGGAAATATGTCAACTATTTACGCCATGTCTAGTAGGCCTGCTTCGACAGAGAGGTCCATTCCTTTTTTCACTTCCTATTTTTGTGATCCATGGACCCTACCTTCCCCGACTTGGTCGTGTGAAGGTTAGTCACATGCTGGCATGTCCATGCCACTATCGACAGTGGATATTGCACATCAAGTTTTTCTTGACTCTTTCGCCAATCCCGATCATGTTACCTCACCGACGGATGAGGAAGATCCTGTTGTTAGGCCTGTATGGGCCACCTCGCTGTCTTGTTCACATGATTGCCTAGATGAGACTTTTCTTTCAGATGAAGCCATCCTCGAAGCCATGAATGGTTCCAATAGACCTTGGGATGATATGCATCATCGATCTTATTTTCTCCCAAGTCTTGAAAGAATCGAGCAAGATGAATTTTGGTATACTTTGAGTGAGATAGTCGGTCACGCTGTAGTTCAACTTGATACGCATGGCATTTATGCCTAACGAAATATGGTGACTATTTATCCTATCATCTTGATCGATATCTCTTGTACAATTGGTAAGATTTAGAATGTAAATATAAGTGTAGATTGTTCGCCAGAAGAAATTTTGATCTACACCAATCTCTTCAAAGAATTTTGAGATGTATTTACTTGGTCATACAAAAAGATTCCATGGATGGACTCTCGTATTGTGGAACATGATATTAGAACTTACCCAGATGCTAAACCTGTTCGAAAACATCTTAGAGTTGTGAATCCTAGGAACGCCCCTGCTATTAAGGCAGAGGTGGAGAAGCTACTTAATGTTGGCTTCATCTACCCGGTTCCTTTGACCGACTGGGTATCCAACCCCGTTCCTGTGAATAAAAAGTAAGGAACCATCCGTGTGTGTATGGAATTTCATGACCTAAACAAGGCTTGTCCTAAATATAAATTCCCCACACCTTTCATCGACTAGATTCTTGACGAGTGTGCATGAAGCGAGATATTTTATTTTATTGACGGATTTTCAGGGTACAACCAAATCCAAATCAAACTTGAGGACCAACACAAGACGAAATTTATATGTCCTTGGGGTGCTTTTGCATTCCGGAAAATGCCTTTCAGCCTTAAAAATGTCGGAGCAACCTTCCAACATGCCATGACTTTCGCTTTTCACGATATTAAGCACATAGTCGAAGCCTACCTTGATTATCTCGCTGCTCACTCCCACAAGAGAGTGGATCATATTATGCACCTTCGGCTTGTTTTTGAAACATGTTATTACTATAGAATCTGGTTAAACCCTCACAAATGCATCCTTTGTGTTAATTCTGGTCCTATTTTGGGATTTTTAGTTTCTAAGACCGGGATCATGGTAGATCCTCTCAAGGTTGAGGCAATACTTCAATTTCCTCCCCCGCACATGATTAGACAACTTCAAGGTTTACAAGGGAAAGCTAACTTTCTACGTCGATTTATAATGAATTATTCCTGTTGGCACAGGGGCAGACCCAAGGTTCAATGCTCAAGAGCACAACAACAAAGTCCTAACTACCAGCCCTTTCAGAAACACCTGCGAATGAGATGAAGTCTCACCCGAGGTAGAGGTAGGGGTGGTTGCAGGACTCAATTGTCTGCAACTTTAGCTGGGACACAGATCTGTGATTATATCGCTTACAGAGTACTTAACATAGATCATTCAACAATATTCAACCCTTAATATACTTCGCAGATAGCAAAGAACATCGCAGCATTCACTTAGATCTAAGGTATTTTAGCACTTAGCAACGGTAAAATAGATCAGATCTAGTAGATCAACACTAAGAATCTTCATACATGTCAGATCTAACATTCACACACTTCTAAGAAGCACAATGCATAAGTAGATCTATCTAAATATATCAAATACCTTAACAAAAGAAAGGATAAACACATCAAGTTGAAGTACAAAGCATAACACACAGATTTACGTGGTTCACCCCCACTCTGGGGCTACACCCACCAACTCTTCTTCTTTATTAGCGTCTTCAATCGGTTATAGCACAGAGCCACCAAAAACCTTCTTCGCATAGGAAAGAATATCTGCGTAGCTCGCAAGATCCTTCTTTCTTGCGCTACATCACAAATCCTTCCACAACTCCTTACAACGATTTGCACTTAGCTTTGCAAGCCTCTTACATTCATGCACAAAGAACTTATAAAATCTATTAGCACTTAGCTTACATCACATACATCTCTATATCTTCTGATAGATGCCTAGATATCTATTTATACATTACAAAAGTGGGCCTAAGAATGGGTAAACCCACGGGATGACATCCCTTTCCCATTACATATTCCAAAAACCCCAAAAGGGACCCAAAAGTGGGCCGAGATTCTGCAATCTCCCCTTCGTTTGGCGCTCCATCTTTGATAGGATGTCAAAGTCCCAAAACTTGGTCAAGGGCCAACAATGCCAATATCACTAAGGTTTTCATGTGCCTCTTGAAGAAAGACACACCTTTTATATGGGATGAACGAGACCAGGAGTCTTTTGATGCTTTGAAGAAAGCCTTAGTATCGGCCCCTCTGCTGAAGTCTCCTTATCATAGTAGAGATTACTTTCTTTAAATTGTTGCATCTAAGGAAAAGATTGGTATGGTTCTAGTTCAGGGGGATGATGAGCTCCATGAGGATGTCATCTACTATCTTAGTCGACCCTAAGCTTAATTACTCTCACGTTGAAAAGATATATTTGGTTGTCGTTCACGCAGTCCAACGCTTACGTCACTATATATTATTTTTCAAGACTACGGTGGTTTGTCGATGTCAATACATTTCAATACGTCCTTACCAGGCATATCATAGGGGGGAAATATAACAAATGGATTGTCATCCTACAATAATTTGACCTCAGCTTCGCTTCAGCAAAGTCCAAGAAATCACTAGTCTTCGCAGAGTTAATATCTGATTTTCCACGATTAGATGAGGATGTTATCCATGTTGATTCTTTTGCAGACAAACACATTTTCCTTGTCTCATTGTTCGACCTTGGGTATGGAGACATTGTTTGATATCTTCAAACCTTGAAGTTCTATCAACATTTATCGCGAGATGATCAACGGTGTATTAGATACCAAGCCACGAAGTATACCATCGTCGAAGACACTTTCTATCATCGAGGAACAAATGATATATTGTGTCATTGCTTAACTCACGAGGAAGTTGATTCATTCCTAAACGATTGCCACAAAGGGGCTTGTGGTGGTCACCTATCCAGGCTTGCAACAACCCAAAAAATCTTGCAAGTCAATTATTTCTGGCCTATTATCTTTAAAGATTTTATCGAAGCAGTTAATAAGTGTCACCCCTGCCAAGTGTTCACTCAAAACATGTGCTCACATTTAGCCCCTCTTCACCCAGTCATTACCATCGGTCCCTTCACCAAGTGGAGCGTATATTTCGTCGATTGCAACCCAACTTTGGTTGGGGGGAATCAACACATTATCGTGGACGTTGACTACTTTACTAAGTGGGTCGAAGCCATGCCTACCATAAAATCCGATGGGAAGACTGCTTCCTTCTTCGTATTCAATCAAATTATCGCCCAGTTCAGTATCCTGAGTGAGATTGTCACTAATCATGGAAGCCACTTTCAGAATGAAATGATGGTAGAACTAGCATCTAATCTGGGGTTTAGTCATGGTCATTCCTCTCCTTATTACCCCCAGAAAATGGACAAGTAGAGGCTGTCAACAAGTCTCTCGAGACCATCTTGCAAAAAATTGTCAGTCAGAATAAGTTTGATTGCCACATCATGTTCTATCCAAGTTTGATTGCCACATCATGTTCTATCCCATGCTTTGGGCATATGGAACCATGGTTAAGACTGCCACCAGTTTTTCCCCTTTCCAGTTAGTGCACAGTCTGGAGTCAACTCTTCCTATTGAATGAGAAATCCCTTCTCTTAAGTTGGCAGTCGTGCTCCTACCCGACACTTCAGATCTAGAGTGATGCCTTGTGCACCTAGAGAGTCTTGACGAGTAGCGTCGGGATACCTTTACGGCTATCGAGGCAAACAAAAAATGTGTCAAGGTCCGAAACGACAAGTCTGTCTATCCTCGGTTGTCCATTAAGGGTGACTTGGTCCTTTTATATGATCAAGCCAAAGAACCACTAGGGGAAGGCAAGTTTAAACCCATGTGGCATGGTCCTTATATCGTGCGACGTGTTCTAGAAAAAGGAACCTATGAGTTAGAAGATTATGAAGGGAATGTGTTGGTCGAGCCCAGAAATGGGCTCTACTTGAAAAGATATTATGCTTGAGCCCTAGGCTTGAGCAAAAATCTTTGTATACTAATGTAATTTAGTGTATATACATATATTTTCCCTTTGTCTTTGTCTTTGTCTTGCTTATCAAGTTTTCCCTTTATTGACAGATGTCAATGGAGTTGTCAGTCTACCTAGTATTCACAGACGAAGCCAGTCGTCATACACAAAACTTGGATTTCGCCGCTTGGGTGGTTTACTCACTCGAGGGTCTACTGGTGTCTTCAGGTGGAGTATGCCTAGGGCCATCGATGAATAACGTGGTCGAATATAGCGTCGTCATAGAACTTTTGCGTGATTCTATCTCACATGGTATTCACTCTTTAGAAGTTCACTTGGATTCCCAGTTAGTGGTATGTCATTTGAATGGTAGTTACCACGTGCGTGATCCTACTTTTCTTCGAAGATTCCTACGGGTACATCTTTTAGAACGACAGTTTGATTTTATCACATATTATCACATTCCTAGGAGTGATAATCATGTAATTGATTCCTATGCTAATTACATTTTAGATTGGAATTTGTCACATTAATAAAGCAAAAAAACCATTAAATCAATGTACACATTGTGAAATATAAGTAAAGTCGAAGATTCTTTTTTATATATTTCAAAGATTATGGTGTTTATATTACAAAATTGGGTCTAAAACCCTCAATACACATATACAACCAATATATAGATCCCACGACATCTACGCCTGTGGCACCGAATGTGTGTTATGATAGCAAACCATGGCATTTGCGAGACACTAGAAGAGTCGTACCCATGCTCTAGGTACACCAACCACCTGTCGATGTATGGATTCAAGTAGATCCTCTACCTGAACCATTGGAATCCTCTGTGTCAAATGAGATAGGTTTCCCTGCCTGTTTTGTAGGACTCTCTCTGCTTCTCCTCCCACCCTCTCATCACCCCAGTGCCTCCGTCAATGTAGAGGTAAACCCTCTGGTTGTTGTGGACCCACATATGCGTCACAAAAGTGTCTAGTTAATACTTAAACACCACCCAAAAATATTTTTGTCTCATAATACAAAAATACAAAAAAATGAAATATTTAAAAAACATTTTACCTATGTCACCGTAGGCGACCCTTGGTGGAAGTGGAATATCTGGATCTCCTCTAAAGTCGATCCCCGCATAGTGATAGTCATCCAGAGCGATGAATTGTCTTTGCCACCAGAAGAAAAAATCCTCGTTGTAGGTTTTTGGCACCCTACCTCCCCCCTATCGTTTCATGACCTCGGTCCACCATGCCATGGCTGGACTGTACAGTCCCCTAGGAAGTATCTCCACTCTAGGTCCCAGACTTGAAACCCACTTGAAAAAGAAACTGCAAAGAATGGAGGAAAACCCAAAGTTTCTCTTACCCCCTTGTTTGCACTCTGTCATATAACCTTTCATATTGGTCAATAATGAAGTACACCAGTCATAGACAGTGGGTCTCACACACTGCAATGCATAAAACATAAGTGGCCTTGATTCTTGGTGCAACGAATCTGAACATGTGATCCTGGTCAATACAAGCACGATGATCTTCAGGATGAGGTTATTTATTTCCTAGATAGGGGTTTGACTTCCCATCTTGGGAGTCCCCGCTACATAGTGGGCATCGATATACTCCTTGATCTTCACCCCACTCCCTGCTCTGCATGACTTGAGGTTTACAACCTCTCCTCGACGTGATAGACTAGTCAAGAATTAGATGTCCTCTACCTCAATCCTCAATGGTTAGCCATCGAGGATAAAGCTTTCGCTATCAAGGTCCCAGTAACCCACCGATATCTCCAACAACCTCACTTGGGCCCTCATTCCTTTGAGAGATCAAAATATGTACAAGACACAGCTTTTTAGAGCCCCTTGAGCCACCAGATCTTGATCCAGAGCTGCATCAACCTCCTCATGCTCTCTCTCTCTCCATTCAAGAACCATCCTGCAAAGGACAAATCAATTTTTGAGTTAAAACCCTTCTTTTTGGTCATTTGCATATCTGTATGTGGATTCCTTTTCATACAATCATGTATAGGGCTACATATACGCACCATGTGGTTCACACAGAGGTGTATACTTCATCATATACGCGACCTAAACAAAGGCAGCTCACATGCACCGAAATTCCTAATCTACGCCCTTAAATAATAAAAAAATGGAACCTAATTCAAAATTGTAATCCATTAAATTTTAAGAGGATGAGAAGTAGAGTTACCTGATCCAGACGGTTCGTGATTTCGTCACTTGATGATCCCGCAATAGTTGTTTGAATCTTGGAGGTATTTTGGTCCAAATTGCACTATTTGGGTAAAAATCAAAATGGTATAGTAATCTTTTATTTTATTACTATTTATAAGCTATTTTTACCCACTTTATATAGTTTCATGCCATTTTCTCACCTAATGGACTAATACAAAGTGGTTTTGAGTTGGCTTTTGTAGTTTTGACCTAGATTTCTTGCGGATTTCAACGTTGTGATTGGCCATTCATTACCTCGGGAAAGTATTTTCATAACCTAGCATATAGGATAAGTATCCACTCCATCCAGCATTTTTTCATTATCCTTCGACTACCGCTTTTTACTCCTTAGGTACGAACCCATTTTTTGCGACACAAAACCTTCTGTCTACTATAAGTAGTGTCGCTAATAAATGGTAAAGACTTACCAAACATGGGCACCCTAGTTAGATCCTCTTTGTCATTTGGTGCCCATGATGAATTTTTTGCTTAGGACCGGGAGTCCATTATAACGTGATACATGACCTTATGATGAGCCTCATTTCTAACTCATACACATGTGGCCTTATTCCCCGCAAACTCCCAAAAACGAGTCTTAGTTAAGATATTTTTTGACTCGTATAAAACCCAAAAATATTGTCAAGTGATTTGTCCCTTTCACACTCGTTAAATTGGATTTGAAAGGTCACGAGTCTTAGTTAAGATCTTTTCCAACTCGTTCCCAAAAATAGAAAAGATCGTCGAGTGAACTTGTCTTTTTCACACTCGTAAATTGGATTTGAAAATATGTCTATTTGGCACAAGTTTACCCCTTTTTCATAACAAGTAGACCAAAAGACATAAAAAAGGACGTTTTTTGGCTTTGAATTGTGATTGCATCTCATGCCCTCACTTGCAGTATTGAGCCTTTAGTCGGTTCTTGATTTGCGTTATAAACCGTTGCCTCGACACTTTTTGCACCCTCAACCAAGCAGAGCCTTGTTTATATCCTTCGCAATTTGGCATCCTATACCCTAGAGGGAACGTCACCCTGAGTGTCCATCTCCTGCATTCATTTCCTTACATTGAGCATAGGTACGTTCCACTGCTGGAACTAGTTTTTCTTACCTGCGACACTTATTCCCTCCTCTGTATCATAGCTTTCATTTGTTATGATAAAACAAAAAAATATGTGTAGGAAGGGAGTACTATATTATTTTTGGAAGAAGTCGTGTCACCTTTGAACATAGCACAAAGTTATTTGAATCCCCGTTTCATCATAATTTTGGGTTTAGCATGGCCTTAGGAAGATGATCTCATTAGAGATTTTTCTCTACTGACTGGTTACTCTTCTAGTCCCTATAGAGAACATTATTGATGCCTCCTGCATCTAATAGTTATATCATTGGGTCTACGATGTCGGAGTCTACCATATGTCTCATGCTCTTGTTCAAAGGAAGTCTATCAACCTGTGTCAGCCATTCCTCAGAACTCTTGAATTTGCATGTCGGCCATACCCTCAATTTGTCTCAGAATCACATGATACTATGGTCTTATCATGCACCCTAACCTTACTTTCATCATTGGTAGGTAACCTTAAACCCAACAGTCGACATTTCATCATTGGTCGTTGACTAGGTGGTTTCCCTTGTGTTCGACAGTAAGACATCTATTCACACTTTGGGCTTCGTGCAATGTCTTGGATTCCATTAGCCTTATTGGTGGTTTCCTCTACTTTGTCAGTAGTTTTCATCATTGGTTTCTATTTAGAGGGTCTTTTTCGTGTGTTGATTGCATTTGGCACACCCAAAAGTCGCACAAGGTCGTTGGTTCGTGAACATGTTCTTCGTATGATCTCCACTAAATTATGAAGATCCTTCTTTGTTCCTCATGCTGACTAATGAGAGATGCCTTAATGCTCTCCTCTCAACAGGTCTCTTTCCATTGAATTCAGCTCATTTATTCTTGATATGGGACCTAGATTTTTATGAGTACCTTGAGGCTTGCAGTGATTAGTGCTAGGATCTCTCGCCATTGAAATATGGGAATACATAAATGTCTCCTAATCAATGGATTCCTCAAGTGTTCGACACCAACTCCTTTATTCACACTTCTAAGAATCTGCTCGATGCCTTGATACCTACTTTTGTTATTGGTAGGTTGTCTCGCGTTTGTTAACAATATACCTCAATGACCGGTAATCAAATGATGTCTCATTGTGTTCGACCTCAACTCCTTTATTCACATGATGTAGACTTGCACCATTGGAAGATAGTGTAGAAGACTTGAAGACATCATTATGTGGCAACAAATTTCACGAGTTGTTTCTTCCTTTTCATTGCAATAGTACCTATATGACTTCAGTGATCTTGGAGATCAGATTGTACTCCATGGTATACAAATATCTTCAGATTGGTTTTGAGACTGGTTTCACTGGACCTTGTTCGTACTATGACATCTTTTGGCATGTAACCGCATTTATATTATGCCTATTTTTTGGCCACGAACACTTGCTTGGTATATTTTTCACATGGATCTGCAGTGTATTCTTAGCATCCATGTATGCAAAGTCAGTACAGAATGTAATGAGAAACTAGTCTTTCCAGCTGGGTTTACACCACTCCAATTATGGGTTATTTATAATGTATTTCATCCATCGCAAATACTCCTCTGATATCACACATTAGGGGGCATCTGTTATAGCAATATTTGACTCACCATTGCTATCTTGCACAAAGGGCCTTTTTCCATTTCCCTATGCAAACTTGTCATCCCTTTTTGATGAATCCAAAGCTAAAAATAAATAGTTTTCCACATATACACGCCCTATCTACTATACAACATGCGTATACGCAGGCTGCTCCACTAAAGCCCTCCTACATCGGTATTTGTGCTAGAAAATACAAAAATGAAGTCGGGTTTCCATGTCACGACAGGAGATCTCTGATCCTTGGCCTTCCACATACTGGAAACATTATGAATCGTCCCTTCAATTGCATTTTGATGGCTATAAGAACACAATTCTAAGCTATGGAAAAGAGGAGAAAGCATTCAACTTTGAGACAAAAGTTACTGTAGAGAAATTACTTCATATTGAGTCTGCATCCCTTTGTCCCTCAAGTCTGAATACAGTGTTCAGCCCCCAAGATCTTTCCCTATTGTTGAGAGAACCTCATTTTCTCCCTTCTATGAGCTTGCCTTTGGTGGAGTATTGAAGTGGTGCAGGCCCAGTTGGAAGGAACCTGGTTTCTTGGTTTCGAACCGTGTCGACACAGAAGTCTGTAATGTTATCACTTATGTTGATCATTCATTAATAGAAATACTCCTTTCCCATCCTATTGGTATCTTGCAAATATATGATTATTATCCATGGGCATTTTTTTTATGTTTATTAAAGTATTATGTTATCTAATGTGCTAACCCCTTTGTATTATCACTATATACTTTCTCTGCTTGTTTTTTGAGAACTTGTTGCAAGTATAAAGCTTTGGGTCGAAGTGCTCAATGGTGGAACATCATCAAACATTGGAGAAAGGTAGGCTTCTTTCTTATCTTGCACATTAGTTTATATAGAATATGTTGGAATTGAGTTTATTTCTGCAGTCATACCTGTCTGTTGTGGTTCACCCTTGCCATAGAGAGTTTTTCCCTCGTAACAATATAGCTGCTACAATTCCATCCAATAGAAGACAATTGTGTCTATCCATAGTAGTATACAACTATTTTCCAGTGGTACACAACCACTCATAGTAGCACATGAATACTAACCAGTGACACACAATCTCCACAGAAATCAAAATCATAGCATCTGATATCATCCTACATCAACAATGTCATCAATTGCATCACCTCTAAGCCATACTAGCATGATGATAATGCATCATATATAAGTTGTACTGGAGTGCTTTGGAGTATCATCTACATCATCTCTAAGTCGTACTATCATGGAATATCTAGCATGATTCTAGTGCATCATATCTAAGTTAAATGCCACATCTAAGTTGTACTTGCATGATGTAGATCAGTACCTCACTGTGTCATATCTAAGTTGTATGATCATCTCTAATATATACTAGCATGACATATCTAGCATGATGCGAATGCATCATATCTAAGTTGTATTCCACCTCTAAGTTGTACTAGCATGATCATATCTAGCATGAAACGAGCCCTCTACATCATATCTAAGTTGTATGGTCATATCTAAGTTGTACTAGCATGATATATCTAGCATGATGCCAATGCATCATATCTAAGTTGTATTCCACCTCTAATTTGTACTAGCATGTCCATATCTAGCATGATGTGTCTCACCAACATTGTCTCTAAGTTGTACTATCATGAACATAACTAGCATGATGTCAATACATCATATATAAGCTGTATGTCCACCTCTAAGTTGTACTAGCTAGATGCTCCTTAGGCCATTATATCATCAACAAATCCAACCATCTGTATCATATTTGAGTTGTACTATCATGATGCAAGCATCATCTCTAAGATCTATGACCATATCCAAGTTGTACTAGCATGATACAAATCCACAGCTCACCAACAATCCATGATGCCACATATCAAATCTCCCTCCCAACCGAGGAAGTCATCTCCTCCCTTTCAACCAAGGGATAAATATCCACGATCTCCAACTTGTCCCTCAAGTATGCAAACTTTATATTAGACAGAGGCTTAGTCAAAATATTTGTTGTTTCTCATCAATGGGAATATATTGGAGAACCACTTCTCCCCTCTGGACTTTACCACAGAGAAAATAATACTTGATCTCAATGTGCTTCGACCTGCCATGGAACACCGAGTTCTCTAAGATCTTCACACAACTATGGTTATCACAATATATCATGGTCGAATCCAAAACTTGGTCAAATAGTCCAGAAACTAGCTTACATAGTCACATTACTTCCATACAAGCATCACAATATGCAATATATTATGCTTCTGAAGTGTTGAGTGAAACCGACTTACGTTTCTTGATATCCCATGAAATCATAGCAGATCCCAAACTGAAACACATACTAGAAGTACTATTTTTGTCATTTTCACTCCCTTCCCAATCTGAATCAGTAAATCCATGCAGTTGTACTTCACTGTTTGAGGCATATCTCAAGCCATAGGTTATCATCCCATGAAGATATCTCTAGATATGTTTTTCACCTATCCAGTGCTCATGTATGGGTTCCACCTAGAACTGGCTCAACATGTTCACAACAAATAAAATGTTAGGCATGGTATCTACAAAATACATCAATGAGACAATCAACTATCGGTACAGGGACGATTCTAATGGATCAAAATCAGAGTTTCTCAACTTCCTCATATTCATTACCATGGGAGTTCCCATGGATTTGCAATCCATCATCCCAAACTTCAGAAGGATATTTACAACATACTTCCCTTGTCCTAGGAAGACTTCACCACTCTTCTGCCATACTTCTAGTCCCAAGTAGTAGTGCATGAGACCGAGATACTTCATATAAAATTCAGAGGCTAGCTCCTTTTTTCACTAAATAATGAGAGGCTTTGCACCTGTCAGGAACAAATCATCAACATATAATAGTAGAATCACAGGTGCATTATTCACAACCTTGTAATAAGGGTTTGGATTGGCATGACTCCTGGAAAATCCAAGTCTCATCAAATAGCTATCAATACATGCATACCAAGATCTTGGAGCTTTCTTGAGTCCATATAAGGCCTTATTCAATCTACATACATGGGTTTCGCTTGGGTATACCTCAAAACCTTCAGGTTGCTCTATATATACCTCTTCCTTGTTGATGATTGGAGCTATGTGAGACATTCTCCAGGACACAAACCTAAGAGAGAGCCCCTGAGAGGGGTGTTTGGTTCCTATCTAAGACAAAGCTAGAATGTATAGATGGAATCCTCCTTATAGAGAGTTGAGAAGAACTCTAGATGATTCTCTTGTGTAACGCAGTGAGAAAGAAGATCTCCAGAGTTGGATGTGCCTGTGGCTGAGCACTAGTGAAGAAGTGGTTCTTTTGTGTAATGCAGTGAGCCTGAGATATGGACATCCCTATGGATGTGCCCCTAGTGGATGAGCACTAGTACGTGTATAATATCCCTTGCTATATTTTTCAAGAGTCAGACATGGCTGTAACCCTAATTGTAATGTAAAGGGTACAGGTAGACCCCACCTTAATGTGATTGATAATTAATGTAAAATAATATTAATCCAATTAATATTAATTATATTATGAGATAGAGAGGTCAGCTTTACTATGCCAATAGACACTTTTGTTTACAGGTGAATTCTAATATAATTAAAGGTAAATTCCCCATTGAGGAATCATATCTTTTGTGTGAGTTTGGAAATTTCAGCAAGTACACCTTCTTGGGAAAAGTGCGCACCTCTCTTGGGCGCTAGTCTTCTAGGATTTGAAATCACCCTATTGTGTGCTAGGTTTACTTGGTGAAGGTATTTCTCTTGAATAATATAGCAAAGGATTTTAGATGGGTTTTCTTCCCTTCTTGAGAAGGGTTTCCCAGGATACTTCTTGTGTTCTTGTGCATGGTGTTTCTTCTTGTGATCTTGGATGATGCAACATTATTGGTTATGGTTAATTTAAATGATAAAATGGGATGAACCTCATGCTTAACCTTTCTTATTGAAAAATAAACATGGTATCAAAGCATAGGTCTTGAAGAACCCCTTCACAAGCATTCAAAAGGAGAAACTATCATCCTTCTACAGTTTCGTACGACCTCTAGGGTTTCTACAAAAATCTATATGACCCCCATTTGATCAGCGCTTTCACCTCTTTATAAGTGGACGTTGGAGATAAAACTTGGACCAAGATGTACGACCCTCCTCAGTGCTTCTTCAAGACCTTCAAAATAAAATTATGAGGACTTTGAGTTTTTGGCTCTAGGGTGTCGAGATTTTCTGTAGAATCCTGATCTTAGGATTTATGCAAATTCTTGAAGAAACATTTTCAATTCAACAATAATTCCTATGAAACTCTCAAATTTGATTGTTGGAAGTCATAATCCCAACAAAATCCAAGGTTACTAATCCAACCTAATCATTAGGTTTTCCAAATCCAGTTGGCGAGAGTTTGAAGAATCCGAAAAAATGAAGAAGATAACCTTAGTATAAGATATGCTTGATGGAGCAAGCAAATTCAGCTCTTGGAAATCAAGGCTTCAGGTCACCCTTGAAGAATATGAACTTTTTTATGTGGTAACTAAAACTTTACCAACCAAATCTACCGATGAAGAGAAGAATATAAGAAAGGAAGATGTCAACGAAAGAAAATTAATCATCTACTTAGTAAGAGATCATCTCTTACCTCATATTTCCAACCCGGAGACAATTTATGATATGTATGAAGCATTAAAAGAAATGTTTGAAAGTGAAAACACCCTCATAGATATTACCTTGAAGAGCCAACTTCAAAGTGCCAAGATGACGAAAGGTGACATAGTTGCTATCTTCTTTATGAAGATATCAGAGATTAAAGAACAACTAGAATCCATTGGAGAAATCGTGTTCGATAGAGAACTTGTCTTATCCACTCTCAACAACCTTCCAAAACATTGGGAGCCTTTTATTCAAGGTATCATTGGAAGAGAAAGTCTACCAACCTTTGATCATCTATGGACATATTGTACTCAAGAAGAAATTAGACTTAGAAATAGAGGAGTGGAAGACTCCCCAGAAGAAAATCATGCTCTTGCACTTCATACAAAGAAACGAGGAAGATTCAAAAGAAACTTCAAACAAACATTAAAATATGAAAAGTCTTCATCAAACCTAGATTATAATCAGAGAAGATATGTTTCGGAAATTTAGTGCTTCAGATGTGACAAATATGGGCACTATGAAAGAAGTTGTCCAACCAGGAAGAAGGGAATAAAATATGCTTCTACCGCTAACATTGATCTAGATCCACCTCAAAAAAATGAATATAAGAGAAAGGAGAAGTACTTCCTCTAAACTAAACATGACTACAAACCCAGGTAAATCAATTGATATCTAATTTTATAGTTGATTTCATTCTTGATAAGTGAAGGGTAGTATCCATAGTATGGGAGCCCTCAAAACTTGGACCATTATCCCTGGTATGAGAGTCCAAACCTAATTTCATTATTATTATGCTAGAAAAAAAGACATAAAAACATCTATCAAAGAAATAAAGGAAGATTCCCTTCCTTCAGACTTCAGAGAGAGTTACTTTACTCAGAGGGAGTCAAAAACAAAATAAAATGAAGAAAGAGTTAATATCCTCAGTAGTCTAGAGGAAGACAGACAATATTTTAGCAAATTCAGCTACTCCAGTTGATATGACTAGAGATATTACAGTGGGACATAAAAGGCATGCCCAGGGTCAACAAAAATCTACTAGAAGATAGAGAAACATACAAGTCCCTCAAGGGACACCTTGAGAAAGCAAAAGAGTTAAAAAATATATATATATATCCTTCAGTCATGAGCCACTTCATTGAAGAAACAACAAGAGAAACATGTATGGAAAGATGCTATAACAAAAGAATATCAGTGTATCTTAAAGAATTATGTATAAGATAATATTTAGAGGCCAGAAGGGAAGTCTGCGGTAACTTCCAAATGGATCCATAAGAGCAAGCATGCAGCTGATGGAAGTGTCAAGAAATACAAAGCTAGAGGATTCTCACAAACAGAGGGAGTTTTCTATGATGAGACAATTGATCGAGTAAGCGCAATACACTTCCATCCGTACTACCATCCATGAGTTGGAAACTATATCATATGAATGGATTCTTGATGAGTTTGGACTTCAGCAAGATTGTTATTGATCCAAACCTATATTATTACAGTGTTGGTGACGAGAGCTTGATTTTGATAAATTATTCAAAAATCCTTGTTGTTGAAAACAAGCAAGCCTTGACTTCTGATTTAAAGATGAAGGATCTGAGTATGATGCTCTACTTCCTAGAAGTATGACAGAGAACCAATGAGATTTTCCTAAGTCAAGGAAAATATACAATGGGAATATTAAAGAAGTTCAGTATGACAGAATACAAAAACACTGTGATAGATTTGAAGAAAATAAATGATGATGATTCAGATGAGATTGATCCACAGCTAATTGGATCATTGATATATCTGGTTAAAACCGGACCTGACTCATGTTATGCAGTGAATATGCTTAGCAAATCCATGAGCTAGCTGAGACAGACTCACTAGAGAACAGTAAAGCATGTATTGAGATATACATGAGGCACAATTTGATATGGTCTGAGATATGTCTCCAAGTGTGAAATTGAGTTTGCAGGGATATTCCTATACAGATTGAGCAAAGAGTATAGTGGATCAGAAGAGCACATTCGATTGTTGTCTTACCGTGAATTTTTCCATGGGTTCTTGATCTAGAAGGAAACAAAACTCTGTGGCCTTGAGTACCACAGAAGCAAAGTATATAGCATCGAGTGTGCGAAGCAATGTGGCTTCACAAGATTCTCAGATTTATTTGATCATGAGACAGATTCTATGATGATAACAAGAGTTGTGTGTAAATCTCTTTGAGAACCCAGTGTTTCTTGATGGATCAAAACACATTGAGATGAAATATCCTTATATCAGAGATATGATGCAAAGGAAAATAGTACACATGTAGTACATTCCTACGCATGAGAAGATTGCATACATATTCACCAAATTAGCTTGGTGAAGAATACCTCCCTATTTGAGAGGGAGTGTTCATGACTACAACCAAGACAAAGTACAAAGTACATCTATGTGAGACTTGGCATGATGAAGAATGCCTCCCTAGCTGAGAGGGAGTGTTGATGATTGCAACTATGTGAGGCATTCTCTAGGACACAAACCTGAGACAGAGACCTTGAGATGGGTGTGTGGTTCCTATATGAGACAGATCTGGAATTTAGAGATGGCCTCCTTCTTACAAAGAGTTGAGAATAACTCCAGATGATTCTCCTATGTAAGGTAGCGAAAAGAGATCTGCAGATTTGGACATCCCTATGGCTGAGAACTAGTGAAGAAGTGGTTCTTCTGTGTAATGTAGTGATCCAGAGATATGGACATCCCTATGGATGTGCCCCTAGTGGATGAGCACTAGTGGGTGTATAATATCGCTTGCTATATTGTTCAAGAGTCAGAACTTCCTGTAACCCTAATTGTAATGTAAAGGGTACAGGTTGGCCCCAACTTAATGTGATTGATAATTAATGTAAAAGAAAATTAATCAGGTTAACATTAATTATATTATGAGATAGAGAGGTTAGACCTATTGTGCTAATAGACACTTATTTTGACAGGTCAAGTCTAATATAAGTAAAGGTAAATTCCCCATTGAGGAATCATATCTTTTGTGTGAGTTTGTAAATTTCAGTAAGTACACTTTCTTGGGAAAAGTGCACACCTCTCTTGGGCACTAGTCTTCTAGGGTTTGTAAGCACCCTCTTGTGTGCTAGGTTTACTTGGTGAAGGTCTTTCTCTTGAAGAATATAGAAAAGGATTTTGGTTGGGTTTTCTTCCCTTGTTGAGAAGGGTTTCCCAGGATACTTCTTGTGTTCTTGTCCATGGTGTTTCTTCTTGTGATCTTGGATGTTGCAACATTATTGGTTATGGTTACGTTAAATGCTAAAATGGAATGAACCTCATGGTTAACTTTTCTTAATGAAAAATCAACATTCCTCAATTAATCCATTGAGAAAGACGGTCTTTACATCCATCTAATGTAAACTACAACCCATGGAGGTTGCTAGAGATATGATGGCTTTGATATATGTATATCTGGAAACCAGAGAAAACGTCTCATCATAATATTCTCCCCCTTGTTGGGAGAAACCTCTAGCCACAAATATTTCCTTGTATTTATCTATACTCCCATCTACTACATTCTTTATCTTATAAACCCACTTTGAAGTGACTAAAAACCTTTTTTTCGGTCTAGGCACAACTTCCCATACATAATTTTTCATGATGGATTGATATTCTTCCATCATAGCCTCGTTCCATTCCTTATGCTTGATTGCTTCCTCATGTTAGAAAAACAAATGCGGAAACAAAACACAGAAGATACACAATACAAGAGAGACACATATTTACATGGTTCACCCAGTGTGGGCTATGTCCACTAGAGAAATTGCCAGGTCCTTTCTTTATTATTATCCAGCAAAATGAAGGGATACAACCTACAACAAAACCCACTATAACTTCCTATTCTTTCTCTCATAGTCTCCTCTCTTAGAATACAATACTCGCCAACATACATAGCCGCAATACATTTCCCTCATAAAAGAGGGTTGCCTTCTAGGGAAAAAAACCCTAACATAATCTCTATCGTTAGATCTGAGACCTTATAATGAATGGTCTAGATTTACAATGAAATTACAATATAC
>SNQJ01S0004059.1:148783-160570 GCA_010110895.2 Picea sitchensis | reverse complement strand
TGTCATAAGTGTTGCATAAATGGAAAAACTTTTAGTTTTCTTTCTTTGTCTGAAGGTGCCACTGGGAGATTTATTCTTTTATGCTTCATGCAAGGTGGACTAAAGCCATGATGGTCTCTTTCTAGTCTTAGGTGCAATAAATAGTTCCACAGGTTCATGTGGTGGTTCTTTTTTTTTCACTGGGGTGTTCTGGAGAACATGTGTTATCTTATTTGGTGTCTTAATGTTCCTCTTCTTCATTGGAGTCTATGGAGTCTTCTATAGATTTATTGAATGCAATCCTTTCATCAAAAGTTACGTCTCTTCTGATTTCAAATTTATGTTGACCTGGAACATATATTCTATATGCTTTTGATTATTCATTATATCCAATGAATATACCTTTCTTTCCTGAAGGTTCAAACTTCTTTCTCTTGTCCTTTGGAACATGAATATAGACAAGTAATCCAAATATTCTCAAGTGTTCAACACTTGGCTTCTTTCTGGAGAATCCTTCTTCTGGAGTCATGTTCTTTAATATGCGACGTGGAATTTTGTTCTGAACGTAAACAATTGTCATAACCACTTCTCCCCATAGGAACATAGATAAATTTTGATCATTCATTGTTTCCTTGACTGATTCTTTGATAGTTTTGTTCTTTCTTTCAGCCACACCATTTTGTTGAGGATTGTGAGGGACAATGAGATCCCAAATAATCCCAACTTCTTTACAAAAGGAAATGAGCTCCTTGGATGTGTATTCCCCTCCATTATTAGTTATTATTATCTTGATCTTGTTATCTGTTAGATTCTCTACTTCAACTTTGAATTCTTGGAGTTTGCTAAATACTTCATCCTTATTCTTTAACAGATATAACCATGTCTTTCCTGAGAAGTCATCTATGAATGTCACATAGTAAAGAGAGCCTCTTCGAGACTTCACTGGCATAGGACCACATACATATGAATGTATTAGGTCTAATATCTCTTTGGATCTATTCTCACCACTTGTGAATGGTTTCTTAATATTCTTCCCAAGTGCACACCCTTTGCAAATGCCTTCATGCACAAATTGTAATTTTGGTATGCCTACAACCATCTGTTTTAGAGATGACAAAGCTTGATAATGAAGGTGAGCATACCTTCTAAGACATAACTCACTAGGGTTTATTTCATCATGTACAAGGGCTTGAATATTCTGAACTAAGAGTTTATACAATCTTCGTTCATGAATTCTAATGACTCTAGCGTCTTCTATCTTTGAAAATTTAGACCATACAAGAACTTTTCCAGCTACAAAAGCTACTGTATCTCCTTTCTCTTCCAAACAAGAAATAGATACTAGATTCTTTTTCAAACCAGGAACATATAAAACATTACTGAGATGAATAGAGTTACCTGATTCCATCTTGATAGTAGCTTGTCCAATTCTCTTGAATGCATAAGAGTTATTTTCTCCAAGCTCCACTTTATGAGGTATTTTATTTTCCATCATGCTTGAGAGGTTTTTACGATCACCTATCATATGCCTTGAATATCCACTATTGATCATCCATATGTCATCTTTAATAGATCCAGTACGAGCTGAGAAGTAGAATAAATTTGCTTCATCATGTTTGGCCTTCTTTGAAGGTTCTTCATCTTTGGAATTTGATGCATGGTGTCTCTCTTTTCTCTTCTTTGTTAATTTAGGACAATTTATTTTGTAGTGTCCATATTCATGGCATTCAAAACATTGTACTTTTGACATATCTCTTTTGGATTTCTTTCTTGAATCAAATATCTTCTTACCTCCATGTCTCTTGAACTTTGTTGCAAATGATTGAGCATCTTATTCATTTTGAGGCTTTCCCTTAGAGTTCATCCTTGTCTCTTCTTGTGCACAACAAGTCCAAAGTTATTCCAGTGTTGAAAACTCCTTTGTTGTATTCATACTTGCAGCAAATGCATCCCATGATCTAGAAAGACCATTGAGTGTTATATTCACTACTTACTTTTCTGGAATAACTTCTTCAATATCTTGTAGTTGATCTCTCAACTAAGAAATCTTCACAGATTATGAAGCTATAGTGTCATCCTTAGTTATATTTGTGCCATGAAGTTCATTCTTCAGACTCATCACTTGTCCAATATTTATGACCGAGAAAAGGTTAGTTAGGGCATCGTACATCTTCTTGGATGAGTGAAGATGAGATATGTAGGGTAGCAAGTGGCATTTTACATATTATAATATTATACTCATAGCATTGATCTCATTGTCCTTGAACTTCTCCATTGTTGCAACATTCCAAGGTTCTTTCTTTTCCTACTTCAAACTGTGGTTCCATGATCTTTCTTTTCACGATATCTAGAACTTTATTTTTGGAAAGGATGAGATCAATACTTTTCTTCCATGCTATGAAGTTTAAATCCCCTTCTAACTTTTTTTATGACTTCATAGAGTAGGTTATGCCTGCGTTGACTTTGACTTGTTCAAACTTTGACTTTGACAAAAAACTCAACCTTGACACCTTGGCTAGCTGAGAGTACCAGGAGGTGCGCTAGGCTAAGGTGCACTAGAATATTTATGAATTAGGTCAGGTGCTTCACTTAAGGTACCTCAACAAGAGGGTTAGGGTTTTGTTGGGCAGACCCAAGGTTCAACTCTAGAACAACGCACCAATAAAACCCTAACTACTGGCCCTTTCGGCAACACCTGCGAAGCAGATGAAGTCTCACCCGAGGTAGAGGTAGAGGTGGTTGTAGGACTCAGGTGTCAGAAACCTTAGCTGGGACACAGATATGGGATTGTAATACTTAACAAAACACTTAGCATTCTACTACACAGATAAAATAGAGCATCACATCATTCACTCAGATCTGATATATCTAAACACTTATCATGAAGAGGTAAATTAAATCTAGCAGATTCAAGCACTAAGCACATTCACACAGGTCAGATCTACATCCATATATATCATTAGCACAAAGAATAACCATATATATCTATCTATATCAAAGAACTTTAGCAAGTAAAGACAAAAACATATCAAGACATCGCACAAAGAAGGACAACACAACATTTACATGGTTATCCCCCACCCCAGGGCTACATCCACCAAATATTCTTCTTTATTAGCTTCTTCAATAGGATACATGCATGGAGCCTCAAAACCTTACTCTGCATAGGACAAGAGATATTCACAGCTTGCTAGATCCTCCTTCCCCGAGTAGATCTAAGCACACAACCTCTTACAATGAATTGTACTTATCTCTACAAGTCTCACACAGTATGCATATAACACTTACAACCTTGATCACACAGATCCAAATTTATCACTTTAGCTATTCCTTTCACTTTTCTCATTATATCACCTAGTCTTCTATATATACTTTACAAAATAGGCCTAAACATGGGTAAACCCATGGGCCGACATCCCATACCCATTACATAATCCCAAATCCCAAAAAGGACCCAAAAAGGGGCCGAGATCCCGCGATCTCTGCTTCATCTTGCGCTCCTCCTTCGACAGGTTGTCGAAGTCCAAAAATAGGTCAAACTTGACCAAAGATCTCTCAAAACTTGGTCAAGGGACAACAGGCCCCCAACACTCACCTGTGACTCATCCCGGGTCACTTTGATCTGGGTAGTTTTGCATCGAAATCCTTGAGCTTGGCTCAAGCTTCTTTGACTTATTGTTGTTCCATGGCCTCTTGTGCAACAAACTCTTGAATGAATACCTCGTTCACAGGCCCCTCCAAGTGTTGTTCAGCTACAATAACAACCTACTCCAGTTCTTCTCCTTGGCCTTCTACCTCTGTGAACAATTGGTAGGCCTTATCTTGTACAGGTTGGAATCTCTGAGTTACTTCCATAACTCTGCTCTGGATAGTGTGGATCTGTTGTTGGGTGATGCATTGCTATTAGGAGCGCTTCATTCTTTCCACAGCTGACAAAGGCTTTAACTGCACCTGTATTCTTTCGGCTTGATACTTCACCTCTTGGAGTTGCGACTCCAGTGCCTTTAGTTCTGGATTCTCTATAAGTTGCTCATAGGTCTGGGAACTCTGATCAATAAGTTGCTTATATTCCATAGTAAGGGATTTTATTCTCTCAACTGCGCTTCAAGCAATTTCTTCTCTTTGGTCCCTTACATCTTGTGGGGTCTCGGGCACTACGCGGAGCTCTAAGTCTGTTATGTGTTGTTGTAACTATTGGATATCTTCTATGAGTTGTTCCACTTGCTGCGTGACTTGATCTTCTACCTTTATTTTGACGACTGTCACAGAGAGAAGTGCTCTGTTGACTGCTTCTTTAACTTCAAGTTTCTCTGCAAGAAACTATTCTTTTCTTTGTTGCATCTGTTCTTTTTCTTCATCAAAATTTTCTTGGAGATCAATCTTTTCCTATTCTGCAGCTCGACGTTGTTCGAAAAGTATTCCTGGTACTTGCGTCAAAGCCTGGGTGGCTTGGTCGGTTTCTTCCTATGATCGTCGCAGGTGAGCTTCGACTATATCAACTAGTTAGTGGACTTGGGTTGGCGCATCTTCCAACTCTGGTTCTCTCGATGTAGTGGAGACTACGTGGTTGGAATGAAGGGCCTGTTGTACCCCTCGGAGTTCAACTTTGATCCTATCATACATTTCTTCCTTCTTGGCTATTTGTTTCTCTATTATTTCTAGTGAGGCGTCGTTCAGGGTTGCGATGATGAAATCAAAATCGTCAGAGGTGAGGACGGTCTGCATCTTGGTCATGGTACCTTTCGAATTCTTCCAGGAAGAAGGTTTCAAGGGGGAAACCTTCCTCTTCTTCAAGGGATCCTCCTTGTATCTGGGTTTTGTTACTTCGTTGGGCCTATGTTTAGCTTTGACTTCCTCACCACCCCCTCAGTCAAGTGACATGGAAGCAGTCTTTCCTGAGGTGTTGCTTAAGTTTTGGACCTCCTCAGTCTTCTTTTGCCTGTTGGGTCTAGGTGTATTTTGTTATTTATGGGTGTCCTCCGGGTTGTCATTATCATATATATCTGTGAGGTTGGTTGGGACAAGGAGGTTAGTAGACCATTCCTTAGTGATTTCCTCCAGGTCTTCTTCTGCTAGATTATATTATGTCTATAGATTCTCTTTATGTTCATCTGACTGCGTTGTAATCTAAGTGAAGTGTCGATTTGCATTGAACTTCATCAGTGGTCAGAACCTTTGTAATGTGGTTGGAGTCATGCAAGGCTTGGCTTCAATGGCTCACTTCAGCTGAAGGTATTATGGATGAAACATAGCATTTGAATGCCACTATTTGTTCATATCTGTTGAATACCACAGGGTAGCAAACTTTGCGGCAAGCGGTTCAAACGACTCTATGTCTGGGAAGGTTGCTCCTTCCGACATCTCCCAGGCAACAAATTCAATGAGGACTAGGAGCCATCTAAAATGGAATTCATAACCCTAGTCCTGGGCTTCTCGGCAATCAAGTTCCATCTGGTTAACTAGGTACTTCACCCAGTTCATCTATAGGCCTTCTGTGCACTTCCCTATGAGGTCAACCACAAAGTCGATCACCTACGTAGGTTGGTTATCTCTTACTAACTTCCCAACTATCAGTTGACATGTGAGGCGCATTGTGCCACTCTGAATGGAAGCTACCTTGTAGCCTCTTATTCCCTTCTCAACATCACCATAGGTGTCCTTTATCTTCTGTGCAAGTGTGCGATCTGCATATTTTCCTGGATAGAAGTCCTGCGGTTCAGGTCCTTGCATACTTAAGCTTGTGATCCTGTGGATCAGTGTCGGGTCAACTATAATGCGGTGGTCGAGCCATAAGTAGCCTCCATGGTAACATGACAGTAGCAACTTGACATGGGAATTGACTTCCTAGTGTCTTCTGAAGTGTGGGATTTTCATGACGTTCAACAAGGTGGACTGCGTGAGGTTCATTGTCCATGAATGGGGGATGATATTTGAATTATTTCCTTTAGTTCTGGTTAGTTACTTGTATGGGGCGAGCATGCCATAGATATTGTGATCTCTGAGGTTGAAATCGCTAAACTTTAGTGCTTTGATCTTGTCTTGGTCTGTTCGAACTACGTGTATCCCCTTCGGGAGGTACACATTAATTATGGTGTACTCAAAATCGCGTGGTACACTATCACGGTTCACCATGCCAGCCAGAGGTGGGATGTAATCGAGCAGTATGGTTGGAATCAATTTTTCATTCGCGAGGTCATCTTTATGCTTGGTTCTATTTTCTACTGATGGCAGGGATGGTCCTGCTCCACGAGCAGTCGATGGAGAAGCTTTCACCATTCTCACCGATGAAGCTTGTACACCTGTCGACATCAAAATGACTCTTTCAGTCATGAGGTCGATCAGAAATTCTTCAACAACTTTCTCTACAGTACTGAACTCGGCTGACATACGTGCTCGAGATTGAAAATCTTAGTTTTAGGGAGTAACTTAGACAGGACAATACAATAGAGGGAAATAGCACAATGAGAACTGTGTAAAATCAGAAAATATGTGGGCTTAGATTCATGGTTAGAAAAAGTGTTCTCGGGGCATGGTGCGATGGGATAAATAGATAACTTGGCAATGGATCTCTTACAATGGGCGGAAATGGGCAAGAAGCCTTTATTAACTCTGTTATGTTCGTTACGACACAGTCCAACGGTCTGGTGGCGAACCATAATTTCCTTCCGACCCGTTCAGAGGGTCAACCGAATGATTATATTAGTCCCAATGGCTATATTTCTTCGCCATGGCGAAGTTCCATGTGACACTATTCTGTTATCCTGACGAAGTTCCAATTTTGCAAATTTTCCATCTGTGAGGTTCCTTCTGGAACCTTCTGTAATTTGTCGATCTTATTTCTCTTATTACTTAGCTTTCTAGCCTTCTTTCCAGTGAGGTTTGTCTCGGTATGCCTTTTTCCATTATGATTCTTATCTTCTTGTGGTGTAGTTACTTCACGTTGTTGAGATTCTTTCCTAAGATTCAAGGGTGATGCTTCTTCTTTATCTGGAATAGGTACTTCAATCTTTTGTGGGTGTTCTAGTGTGCTTGCAACTTCGACATCCGAGTCTCTGGTGTTAAATAGCTTCAATCTATTCTTTTGTTCTTTAATCAAGTGTGCGATCCTTCTAGTCATAAAATATTTTAACTCTTGTTTCTTCTGCTCTAAAATTTCTTCTTCTTCTTTCCTTCTGGCCTGATCTTTTTCAATCCAAGGTTTTCCTAGTAACATGGTAAATGGGGCGTTATTCTCAATAAATTTAATAATCTCAAAATATTCCTCTGTCGAAGTTCCATTGGAATTCATAGATATCTCGGTGAGCTTTCCACGTAGGTTTACCAGCTTTCCTCTAAATAGCCTTATTCCTCCCAATGAAGGAGTCATAGCAGGCTTCCCTAAAAGTTCCCAAGTTCTTTCTGTCATGATATTCACCTGTGTTTCCTCATCTAGAACATAGTCAATGTCGAAGTCTCCTATTCTTGCTTCAAGACATTCTTTTTCTTTGAATATCTCTAATAAAATGACATGTTGGTGGTCATTCAGAGTTTCTCTTATCAGTAGCAATATTTTCTCTGATTCTTTCCAGGGTCCTACCATTTCTGTATATGCCTTAGGGTTTTCTTGTCTCATGTTCATTCCTTCAAGGTTAGCAATCATTCTAGGGAAATCCGATACTTTGTGGTCAATACCTTTGCAGCAGAGACAACTAGGTCTTATCCCAGGGTATTCCTTAGGAAGATGTCCTGGTTTTCTACAACTGTAAGAGAGAGTTCATCCTCTCTTTCTTTTAAATGATCCCCATCTCTTTCTGTACTATGTGATAGGATCATAGTAGCTAACCTGCAAACAGTTCTTTCTAGGATCCCACATCCACTTGTTAGTCCAAACATTCTCTCTATGCATAGGTATAACATATCTTTGACTATTCTTATCAGATCTATGCATATCAAACCCTCTTTCATCTATTAGGGAACTAGTTTTCAAGCTAGGAAAAAATCTATCAACCATATCTAGATCCATACTTTTGAAACCAAAATTTCTACTTATCTTACTTCTACAAAGAACAAAACCTTTAGATCTAGAACTTTTCACTATTCTTACATTTATCATAGCACAGAGATTGTAGATCTTACCTTTTTAAGAAAAACTTATTACTTTTACCATTCTCGAAGCACAAAGTGTTCATATCTTACTTCTTTTCTTTAGATTTGACCTATTTTCTTCAGATCTGGCCTCTTTTCTTCAGATCTAACCTCTTTTCTTTAGCACAGAGATTTATAAATCAAGTAGAATACTGCGCACTGGAGAGAAAGATTTATGCACAGAGCTTCCACATTTTTAGGTCGGATCTTTGCACAAGGCTTCTTCTTTCTTAGTTCCCAACAATCATAGTTTCAGGTCCTGGCAATGGAACCAGTTGTTGGCACAGGGGCAGACCTAAGGTTCAATGCTACAACAATGCACCAAAAAAACCCTAACTACCGGCCCTTTCGGAAACATCTGCGAAGCAGATGAAGTCTCACCCGAGGTAGAGGCAAGGGTGGTTGTAGGACTTAGGTGTCTGCAAACTTAGTTGGGACACAGATATGTGATTGTAATACTTAACAGAGCACTCAACACCGACAGTTCATCAATATTTAACCATTATTCTACTGCGCAGATAAAACAAAGCATTGCATCATTCACTTAGATTTGATATATCTAAGCAATTATCATGAAGAGGTAGATTAAATCTAGCAGATTCAAGCACTAAGCACATTCACATAGGTCAGATCTACATCCATATATATCATTAACACAAAGAATAAGAATATATATCTACCTATATCAAATCACTTTAGCAAGTAAAGACATAAACATATCAAGACATCGCAAAAAGTAGGACAACGCAACATTTACAGGGTTCACCCCCACCCTGGGTATACTTCCACCAACTCTTCTTCTTTATTAGCTTCTTCAATAGGCTACATGCACAGATCCTCAAAACCTTACTCTGTATAGGACAGGAGATCTGCGCAACTCGCTAGATCCTCCTTCCCCGAGTAGATCTAAGCACATAGCCTCTTACAATGACTTTCACTTAGATCTGCAAGTCTCAAACAATATGCACAAAGCACTTACAAGATTGATCACACAGATCCAACTTTAGCACTTTATCTATTCCTTTCACTTCTCTCATTATATCGCCTAGTGTTCTATATATACTTTACAAAATAGTCCTAAACATGGGTAAACCCATGGGTCGACATCCCATAACCTTTACATAATCCCAAATACTAAAAAGGACCTAAAAAGGGGCCGAGATCTCGCGATCTCTGCTTCATCTTGCGCTCCTTCTTCAACAGGCGGTCGAAGACCCAAAATAGGTCAAACTTGACCAAAGATTTCTCAAAACTTGGTCAAGGGCCAACAAGTTTTTTTCCTGCAAAAAAACTCTGACTCCAACTGCAACTACAACTGGTGTTGCATTGAGAAAATAACCTCCCAATCTACATTCTAGTGGTTAGACTATCTGAATATAGTGTGGGCCCATAACTTGTTAAAATAATAGGTGTGCTCGTTTTCACCATAGATAATATCACTATATTGTCACCCAACCATAGGCACAAGGCCACCCCCGAGCACCTTAACCTTGAAAGATAGAATAATTCTGGAAGAAAACACTTGAACAAATAGCCAATTAAGGTAGCGTACCTCTCTCCAAAGCTAGCGCACCAAGCAGAGAAACCAAACCATAAGCTAAAGACCAAGTCACTACTGCAAAAACTACAACTCTCCTCCAGTCATTCACATCACTAGTCCTTATGAGATTTTGAGTGAGTGTGTCCAAAAATGAGCTCAAGCACCCTATATTTATAGTGCTCCAAGTCAACTAAATAGGCCGACTTCTTTTTCCTGGAGGCTAATAACTTAATATTAAATATTTTCTTAAGCCGACTTGTCTTCTATGTTTCTTATTCAATTGTTAGGGTTTTTCTAGCTTCCCAGAATATTCTAATCTCGTCAAAGGTTACATGTGGAGGTTAATACCTCTTGAAACTACCATAACATCAACACTCACAACATAAATACTAATTATGATAATGAAATTAATATTCCTCTAACCTCCCCTTGAGTTTTTCTTACCCAAGGGGCTCTTGGAATCCTATAGAACACATAGGCAAATAAAACCTTAGTCATATGTTATTCCTCTCTTAAGAAAATGTTACATGTCAAAGGAGGAGAAAACTATGCCTCTTGAACACAAACCAAGCTCATATCGAAAAACAAAAAATAGAAATAAAACAAAAACTTGGAAACCTAACTCTACTATCTAAGTTTTTATTGTTGATTAAGGTTGGTTGTCATTGATGTCAACCCTTGAAGAAAGCCCTGCAACACAAAGGTTTGGGTAATGGACCCAAGATTTCTTTATGTAAAGATGACTCATTATTGTCTTGTCATAGTTGATAAGAAGTAAATATGGATGAAATCCAAAGTGGTCTCCTTATGGTGAAAGCCCTCACGGGAAGATGCTTTGCAGAGTAAGAAAACCCATGCTTAATTGTGAAATAATGAGATGAAGGACAATGAATTTGTCAGGTAAACTATCCTAGATGGATATTTCATTTCAATCCATTTCCGTTGGTATCTGGAACTTCATATAACTCCTCACGGTTTGAGAGTTATGGCCTTACGAAGTTGGAGGACCCTCATATGTCATCTAGAATCCCCAAAAGGTCAAAGTAGTCAAAGTGGTTTAAGATATTTTAAAAGGTAAATAATAAAGTGAAGTAATGAGTGTACTATAATTCAAAGTAAATATAAAATAAATTATTTCAATAATAAATTTAATGGAAAAATTAGAAGTGGGTTAACCCTAAAATAAGGAAAGTGGGGCCAAGTGACCTAGAAGATGTTTTTAAGGAAGCTACTTGAAGAGTATAAATAAGAGGCAAGGCTCTCTCATTTTAATCACACTTGAGAATCTTGAATATATATAGGTGTCTGAGGTAACCAAGGATATATAAGCTGAAATTATGAGGGAAGGTGAAGAAAAGAAGGCCGAAATGCAAGGAAGGATAAAAAATTTTGATGGTGCTTTCTAAGGTATGTTATTTACAGGTCATCTCACCATTTTGACTATAACTTTTTGTATATAATGATTCAGACTGTGAAATTGTTATTCCATTGAGAAAACATATCAAATTATCTGTGGTAAACAATTCATCTTGTGGGTCATTGTATTGTTGGAGTTACACTCTGTTGAAAATAGGGTTTGTGGCTAGTCCTGAAACTAGTCAAAAACAAGTGTTTCGAGTAAAAACATCATAACTTATTCATAACAGATCCAAATTCAGTGAAACAAAATGTGTTGGTTAGGGTAAAATATATAGTATGCTTTGTAATAGTTTCATATGAATTCCACAAATATTCAATGCAGGGCATCCTCTACAAGGTTTCTCTCTAGAATAAGACAGAATTCAGAAAGGTATGTCATTTTTGCTATAACTCATTTTTTGAGAGGTTCCAAGTAGTGATGCCTGGAGGAATTGCATAAAACACACTAAATAAAATTGTGTATCATTTTCAGAACTTTATACATTACAGGTACAAAGTTATGATTACTTCAAGTTAGGGTTGTTGACTAATCCAAAACTAGGTATGTGAGACTAAAGAAAATCTTGATGAAAATGCTAGTCTCTTGTTGTTGAAGTTAAGGAAGGTTTGTAGGAATTTGATCATATACACCAGGTCTATTACAAAGCTACAAATCAGATTTGGATGATGAAATTGATGAGGGCTTTTGGTTGAGGTACATGTTGAGTACATGGTCGAGACAAGTA
>SNQJ01S0004059.1:127748-146434 GCA_010110895.2 Picea sitchensis | reverse complement strand
ATGAGTAGTTGACACATGATTGGTACATACTTGGTACATGGTTGGATGCACTTGTTTATGGTACAGGTTGATTACAGGTTATTTGGTACAGGTTGGTGCATGGTTGACGCACTTGTTTATGGTACATGTTGATTACAGGTTGATGCATGGTTCAGATTTATTGGTACAGGTTTACAGCGGTATTTCTCACAGTGACAGGTTGACAGTGGTTCCATCATTCTACTTCTACTTCATGGTGGTAGGACGGGGCAAGGATAGGTGGTTGTAGCCACCTTCCGGTTGTAGACAGAGAACATAGGGGGTTGTAGCCTCCTTCTAGTTGTAGCCAGAGAATTGTGGAGTTGGAGCTTCCCTTAGGTTGTAGCCTGAGAAACTAGGGGGCTGGACCCTCCTTCCAGTTGCAGCTAGAAAACAAAGGAAGTTGGTTCTTCCAATGATTGTAATTCTTCAAGACATATAAGAAAAAGTATTTCGTGGTTTTCTCCCGATTTGGGTTTCTACGTAAAACATTGGTGTATTGTTTATGTGTATGTTTATTCTTTTTTTCATTGCTTATTTACTCTGCAGTTATTGGATGATAATGCTTCATTGATATAACACTTGGATTATATGGTTAAAAAGGATTCATTTTCTCTATTATTGATTCACCCCCCCTCTCAGTAATCCAACATATATAAACATTGAAATGGTGCTTGAAACTAAGATAATCAATCAAATATTTGATTAATGGATGTTGTCTACTTAATCACCTCTTTTCCACCACAACTAAGTAAAGGGGTTTATTCTCCCTCCACTAGTTCGAGTTTCTAAAAACAAATGATATTTGGAGGGATCAAACTACTTAAGTAGTTCCCTGTTGTCTCCTAGTGCTGGCAGTTTGATGGTCATATTCATCCACAAGGAGGACAAGATACCTTGAATTTATTATACCTTATTAATTGATTGATATGTGTTGGGTATCAAAGATGGTCGATAATGTAAGGGTTGAACCCCCTTTTTTGGATTGTCATGAGATTAATTCAAAAACATTTCAGTCATTATTGTATTAATCTTTCTGCCTACCTAACCACATTAGTCCATACAATGTAAATCACAAAATTTACTCAAAAATTATTAAAATATCAAACATACATTATATCCATTTGAAATTAATCCAATCATACTTATTCAAATAAGCATATGTCAATATCACTTAGTTTGGTCATTAAAAACAAGAGTGTTTAAGAAAGGCTTAGGTTTATAAGGAAAATACACAAAAAAATCCTAACAATGGGATGGTAAACAAATGTTACTCTAAAGGCCCATCAATACTCCTCCCACTTGGAGAGTATGTCCATGACATATTATCATTGCATGTACTTTAGTACTTAACTCACTAGTGTTATTGTTTACCCATCCAACTATAAAGGATAAGCTATGTTAAAGTTTAAGTGAGTGCCCAAGCCCTATACCATAGTCTTCCAAAACTTGAAAGTGGACTTTGGATCTCAATTTGACACAATCTTATTTGGCACTCCATGTAATGAATCTACCACCTTTATAAATATCCTATTTATGTTTAAAATTGTGTCAGCAGTCCTCATTGGTAAGAAATGTGCATCCTTGGAAAATCTATCAAAAACCACCATGGTATAATCATTCTTTTACATCTTCCTAGGTGATATTGTGATAAAATTCATTTAAATCCCCTTCCATTTCCATCGAGGAATTGGTAGTGGATAAGATAGAAAAATAAGATAATTGACGCTCGATATTTACTTTCTAGAATTCTAGACATTGGCATATTCAAAATGCATCTTTCTTCATATTCAAGATCATGTTCTACTGTTTCAAATGTATTATCATTTTCAGATAACCAATATTCGTCACAAAAGTCACTTGATGCACTTCTATTAAGATCATCCATCTTCTTTTTACATAATTAGGAACACAAATCTAGTCTATAAACATGAGAAAACCTTCCTTTGAAATCTATAAGTCTTCATCCCTCTTTGGCACATCATCTTAATTTCTCAAGCTCTCTCCCTTAACTTTAAAGAAACACTCATATTAAGAAAGTTCCCTAAGTATCATCTAGTTAATCGTAGTCGTACATAAGCTTATCGAAACTACATGTCTTCTCTTGTTGGGTGTGTCAACAACTTTGTTCCCTTTTTCATGTAATGTACTTAATTTCAAAATTGTGTTCATTAAGTAATTCAAGCTACCTCGTCTACCTTGTAAGTTTTAAACCTTTCATAGTAATGCAATGCACAAACATATTCTTAAAAAATAGAAGATAAAACAATGATAATCACACATATACACAGAGATTTGCCTTGGAAACCAAAACCGAGAAAACCAACAACTTGTTTAGAGCTGCACCTCTACTTCTTATTAATCTTGAACTTCACTGTTTACAATACATTATATAGGATCCTGCGGCATCCAAAAAACCCCTAATCCATTGACCTGGATTAGATTGCAACCTTAATTCCTTAACCACAATTAGAAAACCATGGGCTAAAATACAATGCGCCATTAAACCGCCAAAGATGAAAAACCGCCCAAAACATTTGGCGAATAAACCCCCACAATCATGCAAAGAATAAAACACATACCCAACATATCTTGCATTTAAGAGAGGAAGATTGATTAGGTACTTAAGGATTTCATGGTCAATCCATTAGATGAAATTTCAACTCAAAAGTATCCTCCTAAGGAAAAATCAAGAAATTGATAAAATAATGCCATGTAGACATTTTTTTTAATACTACATTTTTAACAAAGCTTCTCATGGTTATTTTACTTTTATTGAGGCTAACTTAAATAAATATTTTATATTAAAATCAATTTATGAACACCAAGTTCGATGCAGTGTTTTCCCCAAAATAAGGAAACAATATTAAATACACAATACAATCTTAAAAGTTATTGGACCAACTGTTCAATGTGTAAAGTTCCCCAAAAAACCATTATATATATATATATATATATACACACACTCAAAGTTATATAGGATTAAAATAAAGTTGTAGAATACAAATTATATATTTAAAAAAAAAAAGATTTACTAAATATGGTTTTGTCAACCATTGACCAGGGGGGAAATGTGATTGAATCTGAAGGGCCTCCTCTCAATTTTGTTTCCTCATCCATTGTTGACAAAAATGAGCGGAATATCATTGAATTGGAAACCCTCCTCTCGGGTTTTCAATTTTTCCTCGAAGATCTCGTACATTTATTTTTCAAATTTCGTCTTGACTAAGGGGTGAATGTGATTGAATTTGAATGGCCTCCTCTCAATTTTGGTTCCTTATCCATTGTTGACAATAATGGGCATGAATGACATCGAATTGGGAACCCGCCTCTTAGGTTTTCAATTTTTCCTCGAAGATCTCATGCATTTATTTTTCAAATTCAACCTTGGCCAAGGGGAAAATTTGATTCAACACAAAGGGCCTCCTCTCAACTCTGGTTCCTTGGGCACTGTTTACAAAAATTGGTGCGAATTCCATTGAATTGAAAACCCTCCTATCAAGTTATCATTTTTTTCTCAAATATCTCATGCAATTATTTCTCAAATTCCACTAAATGTGGATTGATGGATTTGCCTTGAGTAATTTTGCGCCAAAATATGGCCAAGTCAAGCAGGTTTTGGAATTTAGTTTCAACATTTTGTGGTAAATTCTCCCAAGTTTGACTGGATATCTCTAAAGTTCCATCAAAGACACAACATGTTTCTTTTGATAGGTATGTTGTTTTTGTGGGAAATTCTCTCAAATGATTCATAGATTTGACTGGATATTTCTAAAATTCCATCTAACACGGGGCATGTTTCTTCTTATATGTATGTTGGTTCCTCTTGAGGCTTGCACTATTTTTTTTGTTTCATTGTCTACACTAGGTGTTTGTTCTTTTCATGAAATCATTATATTCCCTCTTGGATGGATGTTGTCCAATCCTTGGACTTAGTAGAGTCTTTTGATCTAATTAGGGAAGACAAAGAGAAAACAAGGCCCAACAAATATTCCTCATCAAATTTGGCCTCCAAGGAACCTATTTGATGCCATGGTTTCACTTGCTTCATCGACTTATTAATTTTTAATTTTGGTTGATTGGTCGGAGTTTTGTGATGGCTGTCGTATGGGACTATTTATGATCCTACTTTCCCTCAACCTAGAGTGTATGGGTTGCTTACATTTGTATGTGTAAATTTGTGCTTGTCCTAGACTTAGAGCAATTTGAACTTGCAAAATTCTGGGATTTTCATATTTGAATTTGGGCTAGAATTTATGAGCATCATTACCAATTTTATCATGGTTAGGCCTTTATAATAGGTAGCACATTCACTCCCAATGATTATCTATCACTCTTTATCACTTGCTAGTCATTTTGTAAATTTTGGGTAGTGGCTTACCTACAAGACATAATAGCTCTAACAAATTTTGTAGATCTATAGCTTAATATTACTTTGCTAAGCATAAAAACACGATTAATTTAACTTAAGTCTCTCAAAACATGCGACCTCTGTGCCAACATTGATCCATCCTCTGTAACTTCGTTTCTCCTTCCACTTTGCAAGTCACCCTGCTATCAATAGATCATCAAATCCATGAATGGAGAATGAATGATTTAAAGAAATAAAAAGAACCACACCTCATAACAATTTTCCACCTTTTGGCTGGATGTTTGCTGCTTGTTTTATATTGCTGCTATGGAGAATATAATGACTGGAGCCAAGTTGGGCATTGTCAAAGTGAAAGCAGGTGACGTATTCTTCAATCCCATGGGCAAGAACGATTGTGAAAAATCTCCGAGACAGTAGAAAGAACTGTTTGAACAAAGTTCAGCTCAACTGTTGTTGGTCGCTTCTTTTGCTCCAGCAAGAAGGAAAATGAAATAAGAACCAGCACGCAACCGCATAGGATTCACCACGCACGAATACACTATGAAAATCAGAGGATTCACCCTTTAATGATTGTAAACATGAAGCTGAATACAACCGATTACTCTTGCATACACCCACCAGGATATATCCAGTGGAATGGACGCTCACAGAAGTCTCACATTCAATTAAAATGAAGATCCAATTTAGAATGATATGGAGCACCAGAATGGCTGCAACAAGCCATGCGATGACCATGTGCTTAGACTGCGACTGTAGGTAGTTTTTGTGGGGAAAATGATTAACAAATACCAAGTGCTGAAGAATGAGCCAGACTGAAACTAATCCAGTTAATCTAGCAATATCATGAGAGGGGGTGACTTACATATACATCAGTAAGATTCAGACTGCAGCAAAAAAGAGAACAATCAAAGAGCACTGCAAATATACCCTCATCTTGTGATATCTCTTAGCTTTATATGCTTTCCCACATAAGGTTCCCAAGACATTTTCCAGACCTAAAAAGAGCCCAAAAGTGAGATCAATGACGACTGTGTTGGTAATGGAAATGGTAGCTAATACCAAGTCACCCAAGTGCCCTGTGAATGCCTGAGTAGTAACATTCATCCAATACATAGCTATGTGAATGAAGACAATAGGCCACACAATCCTCCATAGNGTGAGATCAATGACGACTGTGTTGGTAATGGAAATGGTAGCTAATACCAAGTCACCCAAGTGCCCTGTGAATGCCTGAGTAGTAACATTCATCCAATACATAGCTATGTGAATGAAGACAATAGGCCACACAATCCTCCATAGCTTTGCGATCTCATCAAGTGTCATCTTTACGCCACTTGTGTAAACCTTGTTCACTTGCAAGTTGTCTTCACGAGGTTTATGAAGCTCCTCAATATTATCAAAGGTCATCTTTTCAAGACCAATTTTGATTTTGATTATCTTTGTGAAAGTTGATCATCTCTAAAATATTGAAAGAATTATTGTTTGGTCCAGGAAATTGCAATCCCTCAAAGGTTGGGTTTCTTAATCACTTCTCATTCCTTCAATTTTTTTTCTTCTAAACATTACTAGTAAGTCATCTTCTTTTAAAAGGGATATTGAAATGCCTTAGCTTCAATTCTCGATTTCCCACTAATACATGAGATGTTATTTTTGAAACTTACAAGATGCCTATACCAACTTCATAAACATCCCAAATGACTCATATTTTAAATTCATGCAAACTCTTTGCACTTTTAAGGCATATCATTAATCGTTGCTTTGTTAAGGGCTCGATTCTTTGAGGTCACTCTAACTGCCTCACGAGTCACTTAAAAAATGATTTTAGAAAAACTTGCAAATACTTTATAAAACTTCAAAGAAAGTGTGAAACCTCTCCACAAACTTTTGAGATAATTTTCATTGGATGCATGCAAGCACTTTCCAAATCTTGAAATGAATCCTTACATACTCTTTCCTCGAATTTTGTTGGTATTGAAACATTATAGTTTCACTTAACGTGTCCAACATGTATAACCGACCAATGATCATCATTGGTAGTCATTAACAAATATTTGTCATAATTTCCAAAATATTCTTGAACGGTGAAAAATTCAAAGACAATATCAAATCACCTAGAGGTCGGCTAGATTGCCAAATCTTTAAAATATGTAGCATCAATTCAGTGAAAATGCACCTAAACTTTGCGCAAGCCATATGGAATGAGGAGGAGCCTCGAAAAGCTTTGTCAGCTAAGTATTGTTGATCAAAATTGTGGTAAAAAACACCCTTTGTGCATCCCGATCTCCAATCTATCCTCTTCCAACACAAAACAGTTTTTACCACTCCCTACGGAATTCCCCCTTCCCATGGTGTCCATGATCATTCCATTCCTCTAGTCCTGGGCAACCTTCCTCCCGATGTTCTCCCTTATCGCCCCTTTTCCCAGAAGAATGGAATTGAGAAAAAATTTCAGGAATTGCTCGATGTGGGTGTTATCCATTCTAATACCAACCCCTATTCTTCTCCTATGGCCAAGGTACTCAAGAAAGAAGGAACTTGATGCATGTGTCCAAAATTTCGCGCCCTCAACAAACTCACCATCAAAGACAAATTTCTCATTCATGTCATTGATGACTTGTTGGATGAATTGAGCGGTGCTCAATACTTTACTAAACTTGATCTCCATTCTGGCTACCACCAACTACGTATGAAAGAGGAAGACATTTACAAGACTACATTTAGAACTCATGAGATTCACTATGAGTTCTTGGTCATGACCTTTGTCTTGTGCAATTCTCCCTCCACTTTCCAAAGTCTCATGAATCATGCCTTCCATCCTTTCCTCTGTCATTTTGTCTTAATTTTCTTGGTGATATTCTGATCTATAGTAAAACTTGGAAATCCCATTTGCCCATGTGGATCAAGTTCTCCATCTATTCTCTCAGCATGAAATTTTCCTCAAACAGTCTAAATGTGCCTTTGGAGCCTCAGAACTAGAGTACCTGGGTCATATTGATGACAAGGATGACATATAGGTGGATCCTAAGAAAATTGAAACTATGAAGGATTGGCCTCACCCTAAAACTCTTAAGACATTTCATTTTTTTCTAGGTTTAACATGCTATTATCACAAGTTTGTTTAGAATTATAGAAAAATTGTGGCACCTCTCAATGCTCTCCTTAAAAAGAATGCTTTCACTTGGACTCCATCCGTTGATGAATCCTTCCTCACCTTGAAAGAGTCTATGTGCACAAATCCTTTCCTGGAACTTCTCGACTTCACCATTACTTGTTTCCTGGAATGTGATGCTTCAGAGAAAGAAATTGGGGCAGTCCTCATACAAGATGATAGGCCTTTGGATTTCACTAGAAAAAAACTTTCGAAGAGACAATTGGGACAATCAATCTATGAAAAGGAAATGTTGGATATTATACATGTCATTGATCTCTAGTGTCCTTATCTATTGGGGCAATGCTTCCAAATTAAAACTAATCATCAATGCCTCAAGTATTTTTTGAAACAACAAATTTCATCAACGAAGCAACAAAAATGGGTGATCAAGCTATTTGGATATGATTATGAGATCATTTACAGGAAGGGAAAATAAAATGTTGTTGGTGACACTCTTTCCAAAAAGTATGAAGAAGAAGGGTCCCTCTTTTCCCTCTTCTTCATTGTACCAGATTGGCTCCAAGTTGTTCGCGAGGAATGGCTGCAAGTACCCAAAATTTCTCGCCTGATCCAACAATTGCAACACCATTCTCGACCTTCTCTAGGGTACTCTTGGCACAATGAAGAGCATCACTACAAAGTTCATATGTATTTAAGAAAACAATCACAACTTAAATCCACAGTGCTTTCTGATCTTCATGCTTCACCTGCAGTTGGACGTTTCGGGTTTACTAAAACCTATGAACATGTCAAGAGTTTTTTTTTTCTAGGACAGTATGAAATAGGACGTCTACACATTTGAGGATGTATGTGATACCTGTCAAAGCAATAAGGGAGAAACAATCAAATCTCCAAGCACACTCCAACCGCTTTTGATTCTCCCTACTATTTGGAGGGATATTTCTATGTTTTCATTGTTGGCCGTCTAGTAGATCATATTTCCAAATATGTTCATTTATCTACTCTTCAACACCTGTTCACCATATACATAGTGGTTCAAATTTATATGGACAATATATTCAAAATCCATGGCATGCCTCATTCTATTGTCTCTGACCAAGATCCAACTTTCACTAGCAATTTTTGGCAAGAATTGTTCAGGCTCTAGGGAACCCAATTGAAACTCAACACTGCCTATTATCCCCAGATTGATGGTTAAACTAAAGTTGTCAACAAGAGTTTGGAAACATATTTGTAGTGTTTTTCATGCAATAGAAAAAATCATTGGGCTCATTGGTTACCCCTAGCTGAAAGGCGGTACAACACATCTTACCATATTGCTACTTGCATGACTCCTTTTGAAGAAATCTACGGGAAAAACCACCATTGGTTCTCTCATACATTCTAGGTGTCTCCAAGGTTCAGGAGGTTGAAAAAATATTACAGTATGAGCGACAATTATCCATACCCTCAAAGAAACTTTGGTCATGGATCAAAATCACATGAAGCAACAAGCAAATCAGGTTCATTTCGAACATCAATTTGTTGAAGGGGACTAGGTGTTTCTTCGTCTACAACCTTATAATCATACTTCACTCAAAGATGAACACTGTCAGAAAATTGCTCCCAAGTTTTATGGTCCTTATAAAAATATCAAGCGAGTGGGGCCTGTGGACTACTAGTTAGTTCTTCCCAGTCATTCTAAGAACCATATTGTTTTTCATGTCTCATGCTTAAAGAAAGTGATTGGAACTAAGTGACAAACTCAAACCAGTCTCCTGGAGTTTGATGAAGAAGGTTCCATTTGGTTGCAGCCACAAGCAGTCTTGGACCAATAAGAGTGTCGTCTCCATCAATGAACTATCAAGGAAGTGTTAGTTCGGTGGAAAGATACAACTCCATAAGATGCCACCTAGGAGTTGACCACCATTATGCAACAATTTCCTCATCTCAAGCCTTGAGGACAAGGTTGTTCTTCAAGGGGGAGGGCATGTTAGGGACCAAACCTCCCTAACCCTTCCCTTAGGTAGAAAAATATATTTTCCATGTAATAAAGGCCTATTTAATAATGTGAACAAGTCCTATGTAAGAAGACTTAATAGAATATTTTTCTTCTAGAAAGATATTCCTTTAGAATGTTCTTTAGAAGATAAAATTAGTATAAATAAGACTAGGATGCATGAGAAAATCTTGTCTTGAGAATTATTGTAATAGAGAGATGCTCTATTGGAGGTTTCCCCCTTGAAGAGGAAAGTGAACATTGCTTCCTATCAACAAAGGTATCATTTTTGGTGTTGTGGTTCTCTACATTTTGTTGTTCTTTTTGTATTTGCTGCAATATTTTTGCTTTTGGCTTATTATAATACAACTAGTACCTAACAAAATTATTTGTTCTTCTGCTGGAGCGAAACATCTGTATGGCCTGCTTGTTCACTACTTTGAGAATGATGGTCATTTCCTTGTCATGCCTTTGGTCTTGTGCCTCCATTTTAGATTCAAGCTAAGCAAGTTTCCGTTTTTGGGCTTCTAGTTCACATTGTTGTGTTCTCATTGTTTCCTTTATTACACTGGATTCACAAGTTGTGCATTGGCATGGAATTTTTCTACGTCTCCGCATTGTCTTCTTGAATTCACTGCACACAAGACAATCACTTCTACCTTCAAACTGTCATTTCGGAATCCAATTCCAGTGGTGAGAGAAAAGGAGGCCTATACTGAATGGAGGATGGAGCTTGATGATCATTCTTACATTGATTAACCTATAGAGGCAATGTGTCTCATTCGTTTCTTTGATGTTACAAATGATGAATTTTCATGTGAGTTGGTATGACCACATGCCTCCTAAATTACCACATTCCATATACAGAGACTTTGGTTGTGACATAAATGGAAACACAAGCAAAGGACATGGGAAGATCCAAGGGGAGCATCCCATTGATGGACAATGGTTGCCAAGCTTCATGTGTCCAATTGATGGCGTCTTCTTTCCTAACATGGCGAAGGATGTCATATGACCACATTTTATTTGATCTTTCATTTGATGTCATAGTTTTGAATGCCATTAATGTCCAATTATAAGTCATCGACTACATTAAGTTCCTTGTTCTAAATTTTCCCTTTAACTTTTAATCCCAATCCTTGGGTTTCCATCTTATATGATTATCTAGCTTTGATTATTGAGAGTTTTTTCACTACTCACTCAATACTGATCAATTTATTTGAAAACTTGTTTTTCTTTGGTTATATATTTAGATGCTATATTGTGAAGCCTTACATTTATTTATATATGGTCAGTGTAAATTTTTTTCTAGGTTGGGTTTGAAAATTATTTTGTAATAAATATTGTTATGTGGGATTGGTTTTTCTAAGGCCTATATAGTTATGAAGTAATTGATTTATCATCTGACTATTCATTGTCTTTGGTTATTATTTCAAGTTGCATTTTTTTGGCAATAAACTCATGCTATTATTGAAAATCTTGTTGGTTTTTAAAGTTGGTTATATTGTAGCTTTGACAAGGCACCTAATGGTTTTGTTTTCAATGAAAATTTCCTAGCAATATTCACAAATTCAAGGTCAACAAATTTATGCAATTTTCATTAAGTTTTGATTGGTTTATGGTGAGGTTGTAGCAAGTTATATTCTTGGATGTATAAGTTTAGTTGGTTATTTTAGTTGATTGGGAATATATAAATTATGGTGTTAACCTTGATAATGAGAAAAGTACCATTGCCTCATACTCGATTTACTCTTTATCCTTTCCCTTAACTTATTGATGCATTATGTTTGTTTTGTCTTAATTTGTGGTTGGCAACCAAACTTTATTGATTATTCTCCATGCATGATTTTAATTAAGCACATGTCTTGTTTGTTGGGTTGTTATATTCTTTACAGTGAAAATTTAGTCGAGGTAGATCGACTGATAGTTGAAGTCGAAGGTCGAGATGGTTCAACCGGGTAAAGTCAAAGTCAAATATATCGACAACAAGTTGAAGGTCGAGGTGGTTCAACTGGGTAAAGTCAAAGTCAAAGATATTGACAACAAGTCGAAGAGGTCAACCGAAAAGAGGTCAACAGGCGAGTGCATGACAACCGACTGAATACTGAATGAAGGTCGATTGCTAGTTGACTAGTTATCTGACTTGGTAGTCGATTGTAATAGAATCTTGAGATTCATAGGATTTGTCACCAATGATCTGCATGGATTTGTAACCATTTTTGGGCACTTTTCTTTAGGTTTTCTCCTACTGTAAATCCTATAAAGAAGGCATGTTGAATAGCCAATCTTTAGAGGTTGTTGGTCATGTAGATATAAGTCAAATTGGCTATAGGGTTGTTCTTGTGTAAAGCAAGAAGGTATGATATCAATTGTGTCTTAGGTGTAGACCAAGGTTAGGCATGTAACCTTTTATTCCAAATGAATAAGACAACAAGAGAAAAAAATGCTCAAGGAATGTTGGTTTTCCTGTTTTGGTTTTCAAGGTAAAATCTATGTGTACTATGTGTTTTATTTGTCATTTACTTTCTTGTTTAAATCTTTCTTCCTCTCTTCTACAAGGTTTAGTGTGGAAGTCATCCTTATTTCCTAACACATGGTATTATATCTTGCTTTAAGAATATCTTATTTGAGCTAAACCCTAGGTTCCATAAGCACCGTAAGTCAGAAATATTTAAATATTGTGTTAAAGAATGGTGAGAAGCTCAAGAATAGAGATAAAAAAATTTGATTGCCATAATTTTGAGCTTTGGAAGATTAAAATTGAATATCTCCTTGTAGATCGAGAACAATGGGCAATAGTCTGTCTAGGTACTATTTTGACAGGTATATCGACGAAATAATGGGAGAAACTTGAGAAAAGGGAAAGGAGTTTGATGTTAGAAAAATAGGATCATAGAGCAACAAAATAAAACAAATGTGGAAATAGAACATAGAAGATACACAATAAAAAAGAGTCATAGGTATACGTGGTTCACCCAATGTGGGCTACTCCACTAGAGGAATTTCCAGGTCCTTCCCTTTTATTATACAACAAAATGAAGGGATACAACCTAGAACACACCCATTGTAACTTACTCTTCTTTATCTCACAATATACTCTCTCATAATAAAATATTCACTAACATACACAACTATAATACAATTCCCTCAAGAAAAGAGATTTGCCTTCTAGGGAAAAAAACCCTAACATAACTTATACGGTTAGATATGCAACCTTATAATGAACGATCCAGATTAACTACACAATTACAATATTTTATAAGGAAATTTTCCCAAAAACATTTCCTTCGGGGATCCACCCCCAAACCCTCGGATGGGGGCCCGCTGGCTCCCCAAACCTCCTTCATTCAGGGGGGATTCCCCAAATTCCCAACAAAAGGGGGCTAGGAATACCTGCATATAAATCAGGAAGATAATCAAGCTCCACAACCAATATATGATTTGACTTTGTCTTGCAGATTCAATACTGTTGAATGTCTTAGGTGAATATTCAACCAAGAAATTGTGGGACAAGCTAGGGAGATTGTACCAATCAAAATCTATGGTAAATAAGTTGTTTCTTAGAAAGAAACAGTATATTCTGAGGATGAGTGATAGAAGTTCAGTGACTAAGCATTTAAATGTGTTTAATACCATTACAATCCAGTTATCTTATGTGGATATTAAAATCACCGAGGAGGAGAAATGTGTTAGCCTAATATGTTCTTTTCCATAGTCTTGGGATAGCTTAGTCGTGGCTATAGGGAGAAATTCAACCACATTAGTGTTAGAATACATGGTTTCCTCTCCACTTTCAGAATAAATGAGAAGGAATATTAACATGGAAGGATCAACCAAATATGCATTGGTGGTGAAAGGTCGATAGGTTGATAGAGATAAAGGAAAATTCTCTGGTAGAAAGTATAAGTCAAAGGATAGATCTAAATCCCATGTCCAGTCGGTGAGAAGATGTTGAAAATGAAAGGAGTTCAGATTGGAACCATATACAAGTTATCAGGTAATGTTGACTCCACTGGATGCAACGACATAGTTGTTCCTGAAGTCAAATCGACTTGACTCAACTCAGGATAATTTGATTCAAACTGACTCAACAAGTCATCGTAAATTCGACCTGAATATGCTATGGCATGAAAGGATGGGACACATTGGAGAAAAATGAATTCGAACTATGCATAACAAAGGTATGGTCGAATATTTTCTTGAATGTAATTTAGAAGTTGACCTTTGTGAACATTGCATATATGGAAAACAAAGTCGGGTTGGGTGAGGTTCCCATCTGGAGAGATAAGGGAAAAGGTGATTTAGGTGGATATCGGTGGCCACCCACCTATTCCAACTGGCTCATCTTGGCAGTTTGGAAGTTTGGAAGTTTTTTTTCCTAGTTTTTGAGTCCTGAACTTCTGGGGTTGTTTTGAGGCCCTAAACAATGTTTTTAGGGATCTCCACAGTCAAACTGTAGACAAACTTAGATTTTGATGGAATCATGTTTATTTCTTAGATATAACTTTCCAATGGGCTATCGTGCGCCTAAAATCAAGATCGTATGCAAAAGTTACGACCTCGAGAAGTTGATGTACCAACTTACCCAAATGGGGCCCACATGACTTTTGGTGCTTCATCTTCTAGGGTTAGGTTTTTGGATGTATAGGGTTTTAGAATTTATGTTTATTGCTTACTACAATATGGTAGTAGGACACTTTAGTGTTGAAAATACAATGGAAGTGGTGCAACGACATTTCTATTGGTTGAAACTTCAATAGGATGTCAGCAAGTATATCAGGTCATGCACTTCCTGTGCCATTGCCAAATGGGCCATTAAGAAACAAGGCATGTACACCCCTCTTCATACCCCTGAAAGGACCTGTGAATCCATCTCCATGGACTACATGTCAGTCCTCCTGTCAACCAAGTGGGGAAATGACTGTGATTTTGTGGTGGTTGATTATTTTTCTAAAATGGCAATTCTGGCCGCCTGCAAGAAGAACACCATAGCAGAGGCCACTGCCAAGTTATTCTTCGAATGAGTGTGGGTAAATTTTTGGATACCACAAAACATCGTCTCATATCGGGAGTGTCATTTCCTCAACACATTCTGGTCGAGCCTCTGGTCACTGCTAGACACCAAGCTCACCAAATCCACTTACTTCCACCCCCAGATGGATGGTGAAACCGAGGTTGTCAACTGGATGATCGTGCATATCCTGCACATGTAAAATCAAATCATATTCTCACATGGGATGAGAGTCTTCCCTATGTTCAACACATCTACGACAGATCCCTACATAGCTTCACTGGCCATATCCCTTCAGGTGGGGTTGGGATTTCAACCATTGGGTCCCATGGATGTTGCAATACCCCTTGCATCCACCCATGAAGACTCGTCCGATGCCAAAAATGAAGAAGAAAAATCTATGAGTTTCATTGAGTGGATCCAACACATCCTCCAATAGGTTTAGGATATTTTATAGAAGTCCAATTCCAAGTACAAGCAACGCGATGATCAACATTAGGTGCCACACAAGTTTTAGGTGGGAGATAAATTTTGGTTACACTTGAAGAAGGAATGCATTATAGGGCCCCATTAGAAGCTTCGTCCACTCTGTTATGAACCTTATACCATCACCAAGGATATGGGTGATAATGATTTTGAGCTCAACATTTGCCCCTTCCTTGGATTGCATCCAACATTTAATGTGGACCTCCTTCGCCCATATTTTCCACCATTATTGGACACCTCAGATATAGTAGAATAGTTGAAACCAACAAAGCTCAACCATGACTGCATGGAACATGCATACACTAATCATATCATGGATACATGGGTCAATGGAAATATCTAGTAGAGGATCCATCTTTACCAGGTTGTCAAAGGAGGGAAGCTCCTACACTAAGGCAAGTGGCTCACCCGAGGCAAAATTCAATAGAAATTTCCTCATCTAATGGGGACACTCAAAGAAATGAATACCATTGCTTCCTAAGGGGGGAGGATTGATCCAGGTGGATATCGGTGGCCACCCACCTATTCCAACTATCTCATCTTGACAATTTCTCACTTTGGCAGTTTTGTTTCCTAGTTTTCGAGTCTTGAACTTCTGGGGCCATTTTGAGGCCCTCAACAATGTTTTTAGGGATCTCCACAATCAAACTATAGGTGAAGTATATCATTTTTATCATTTTTATTATTTATTAAAATCAGTATTATGACACAAGGAAAGTAATTTTGACATTAATACACTTAATATCTGCAACAAATATGTACTTTGAATTTTTAACTTATATTTAAGTATTTACAATTAGATATGATGTTTATACTTCCATCTTAATGAAAAAATATAATTCTTATTTTTTATTTTTTATTTGGTTATGAAAATGTTGGAAATAATACTTTTTCCTCTCAGATGTTGTAAATAATAACTTTCTTGTATGTGTTGTGATCAAACACATCTTGAATCTTGTAGAGAGTAGCATTGGCTCTGCTTATTAATAAATGAAGTTGGAAGAGAGACATCATCCATTGCACTCCTATAAAAAATCCTTTTGTACATGTATGGTACAAGTGTTCTAAAAATGAAGCAATTGCACACATGGGATCTACTTTTGAGCACCTAATTTGGCTCATAAATTAATGAATCCTATGTTGTTAAGAGAACCCTAATACATGCCACACATACAATTATTATAGAAAATAGTGGGTAACATATGGCTCAAACTTTGAGACATGTGCTCTTCTCAAGAGCATATTAGAATCCTAGAATTCTTTGGTTATGCAATTACATTTTTCTTACTTCAATATGTCATAGATGGAACTACTAAAGTGAAATTTGTAATCCAATGAAACCACCTCAAAGTCTCTAGGGTGCAATGTCCTTTTCCCTTATGTTTGATCTTTGTCCAAAAAGAAGAAATGTTAAAATTCAAATACTTGTTGATTGGTTTTTTCTTTACTATCGGGTATCTATTAGCCTAAAATAGAGTAGAGGCATATGTACATCCATTGTGTCACTAAACATGCAATGACGTGGACTGTTACACCATTTTTCCACCTCAAAATAATATGTCCTCTCGGGCCTTTCTCAAATTTTTCCTTGGAATCAGTTTTGATATGAACAACTTTATCCTTTTCCTTAGAAAACCCATTTTCAACACTAGTACTTGTAGCTATTGCAGGTCCAAAAACACCTTTGGAATCTTGCATATGAACATCAACATTATCACCAACTACAAATGAACCATTTTTGTTTGTATCATTTGTCTTCGTTGTACCAGTGTCTTTGTCTTGATTTGAACCTTCATATAGGGAAACAAATACATCACAACCACTTTATTGATTATTTACACAAGAATCAAATTCCATTTCTGATCTAAAAATGAAGAAGACTTGAAATCTTGAAAATATTTGCAAGTAAAGTTTATGTGTTAAAAGAAAATGGATCAACTTTGCAACACATTGATTAAAGGATTACTCATTCAATATACAAATAAACAACAGCATAATCAATGAACATAAGCACATAAACACAACAATTGATAAAGGAGTTCACCCCTCTCTTGGGATACATCTCCTGGTCCAGCTTCCAATGGATCATTATTATTAATTTCTCAAAGTTCTCAAAAATGTGCCTTACAATGCTCAAATTGACCAACAGTCTGCTCCAATGGCCTTAGAGCATCCAAAACCCCCTAGCTAGGCTTTTTCGGCACCTCGTTTGGCCAAAAAACGAAGAAGTTAGGCCTCCTGGAAGTCCCCTCTTCAAGCTTGCTATCTCTACATCTACAAAACACACCCTTGTTTCATGAACCTGGCACACACGCAATTTAAAGCATGAAAACCCAGCACCGGGCACAACCATGCAAACAATGTGAATGGTAGGACGGTTATGGGCGCGCCAGCCCCTAACCGCCTAGCACTCGGGCACATGAATCGTCCATACGACCTCGCGCTATGGCAAAAAGGGCTCTATTCCCAAATGAATAGAACAAAGACAAATGGCGGGAAAACCGTTTGAAACCAAAACTTAATCCCCCGCGCACTTTGTGTGGTCACATGGCATAGTACATAATACCACGTGCAATAAACAAAGGCTTGTTTGCAATACGCGCTCTGTATACAATGTGGTGGTCACATATATAAAATTATGCAATCGGGGCCTGGGGCTAAGCGCCAGTACGGTCACACCCCATATCATAATTCAATGCATTTCAAATACAATTAAACCCGTATGGTGAATAAGGAACACCTTGTGGGCTAGTGGTAGCCCACACTCTACCAAAGTGCGGAGCCAAAGGGGAGGTCCAGAATTCGACCCCACGAACTCCATACAATTTTAACAACAACCAAAAACCAATACCGGGGTGCCACGTGGCAGCCCATGACTGGGCCACGTGGCACGTTACCATTGATCAAAAAATATGCCACGTGTTGCATTCCGATTCGACCAACTGTCAACCACATCACCTCTGCCACGTTAGCATACAGACGCTGCCACGTCATCCTGTACGGACTGTACAGTCAGCGTTCTTTTTTTGCCTGTTTGACATTCTAAACAGATTGTGATATCGCTCGCTCCCGACGTTCGTTTGAGATGAAATGATTTGCGTTGGGTTCGCAACGATGAGGTCTACGCTCTCGTACGGTTTGAAGCGATTCCAAGCACTTTGAATTTTTGAGCAAAATTTGATCCCCTGATCACACCTCCCCATTGGGAAGCTTTTGGACCTCCAAACGACTATTTTCAGTCTATGTGAAGATGAGGGTATAGTTCCCTCACCCTTCCAACCTCAACCCACTTGGCTTTGCTTGGATTCGTCCCTTTAAGACCAACTCGAAGATACTCCACATTTCCTCGTTTTGAAGTTTGTATTCTCCTGTCAAGGATGGTGTGTTCATGCAGTTTTGTAAGATACTCTAGGGAAAAATCATCTATGGAAGGAATCTGAACATGTTATCCTTGATCATCAATCAACGAAGGCTCATACAATTTCAAATTCTCAACATTAACAACTGCATACATCTGCATATAAGGAGGCAAATCTAAACGAAAAGCATTGTTACCAATCTTGTCAATAATCTTGAAAGGACCATATCGAATCGCTTTCAACTTTTTACCTTCTCCTTTAAGCCTCTCCTTACTGATGTAAAGCCAAACTTCATCTCCAACTTGGAAACTGTGATCAACATGATGCTTGTCATGTCTCGTCTTGTACTT
>SNQJ01S0004059.1:84598-103411 GCA_010110895.2 Picea sitchensis | reverse complement strand
ATATATATATATAAACTAATTTTTTATTGATATTGTTCATGTTTATTGTACATGATTTAATTTCTTTTATGTTCAATTTTATTTTTATGAAGATTGAGAAAATAATAATATTTCATATATTTTATAATTCATTGTTTCTCCAAAGCACATGAAATCTCTATTCTCATTTTTTCTTTTTCTTTTTTGGTATGTTTATACAAAAAGAAGATACCACAAGTCCTTCATTATTGCCCCAAAGCACAAGTCCTTCATTATTGCCCCAAAACACATTAAATGTTTATCCTCATTTTTTGGTATCTATATACAAAAAACAAATACCTCAAGTCCTCTTATGATCATCCCATCCTAATGATCTCTCCATCTCAAAATTACATAAGTATTACCCCCAAAGCACAAGTCCTTCATTATTTCCCCAAAGCACATCAAATGTTCATCCTCATTTTTTTTCATTTTTTGGTATGTTTATATAAGAAGCAAATACCTCATGTCCTCTTATGGACATCCTATTCTAATGATGTCTCCATATCAGAATTACATATGTAGTGTATAATCAATTGGAGGATGAGAAATAACCGAGTATGTGGGGACCACGACATAAATATACCTTATGACTTAGTTGGATGCATTCCAAGAATTTATGGCAGAAGGTAGGATTGATATCATTTAGCACATCCGTGTGCAATACCCTCTAGAATGGTTCAAGGTATTTTTTAAGGATTCAAGTTTTATAGCTTAGTAGAGTTTTCTAGGTGATTATTTCAAATTGAAAAAACCATACATACAGATATGTAGGAAATTATTCAATGAAAAATACAATTTAGTATTAAAACTTCTAAATTTTGGTGAATATTATCAATATAAGCATATTTTATATAGAAAATAGGAAAAAATTTAAAGTGAAAATGGCCAATTTGCGAATTATTTTTTTGAAAAAAAGGCCAAAAAATAGCCAACTGGTGAAAATTCACCCTTAAAAAATACATTGGTTCAATGGTCTCTCTGTGGCCTCTATTGTACATGCAAATTGTTGGAATTGTGTTTCACTTGATGCACAAGTTGGTACAATCTAATGTTTCCCTCTCAAGACATATTAGTTGCAATGGAAATTGGGAAAAAAAAATTGTTGATGAGGAGAAATTATTAGAGGTACATGCAAAACTTGTTAGAATATGATGTAAAAAGATGAAACATAGGAAATTGAAATAGATTCCTAATTATATAGCTTTTATTTATGGAAAAATTGTATAACTCATAAAGATTCATGTTATTTTGACATGATATGTTACTTTTCCTCTAAAATATATTGCATATGTTCATGTTAAGGCGTTAGTTTAGTGTCTAAATGATAGAATTTATTGAAACAAATTTTCACAATTGTAGATAATATTTAATTATCACACACCACTAATTTTGCATATCTTTTAATGTGAATTTAATATATTTTTTAAATTAATGAAATTAGTGAAGACCTAAAATTACATTTGGTTTGAGGGTATTAATGCAATCAATTATTTTATTTTTATTGTGTAGGTCTCGATCCATAGTTGTACACCATATAATTTGTTTCCTACATGGGTAAGACAATAAAAAGTTAAAAAAAAATAAAAGACAAAAAAAATCAGAATTATGATATATGTACAAATAAAAATCAATAAAAAGTAGAAAACAAAATTATACACACACACACACACACATAGAGGGAGAGAGAGAGAGAGCTATATAAGTGTGTGCAGTTTCATCATCAATGAATATGTGCACCATATTTAAAAACCTATTTGAAAATGAAGATAAGAATAGGGAGTTCGAAAAATTAATATTTTTTTTCTTATGCAACTTGAACCACCATGTTTGTCAATCTGAAGCTAAAACCAAAGAAGGAAACTCCTCCAACATGTACATGAAAAGAGACAACCCCATCCATTTTTTGAATTTACAAGAACATGCACATGTTGATAATGTGCTCATTATTTTTTACATAAAATGATAACTATGTAAAACTCCCTCACCTTGACATGTTTCAAAACAAAATCATAAGCATTAAAACCTTCTTTCAATTTTAGAGGCCCCATTTTTCTCTCTTAGGCATAGTCAAGGCCCCTAGGCCCATCCCTTTTGTGAAAAAACACCTAATGGCATTTGGAATACCAATCGGAGGTCAAAGACCTCACAAAGAGGGCATGTGTCATGGTTGGAGGCCTTTTTCACAATGCTTGAGGCCTACAAGTTTCGTTTTCTTGTGTAAGGCCCTTATTTTCATTTTCAACCATGGTCTAGTCCAGTAGACCCATCACTATTGCCCAAAACCAATTAATAAAATAAATATCCCACTTAGAGGCCAAATATTCCATAGAAAGGTACGTGACATTTCATTGCATCTTTTACCATGCTTGGGCTAGAGAAGCTTTGTTAAATTCCCAAAGACCTTGATATACTTACCTGACCATTGTTAAGATGTAAAGACCCATAAATGTTACCGGAAACATTATAATGTCCCTTCAAAACCACTCATAGTTTAAATATTACCAAGAGATGTAATTTTCTGTGGATTATAGTTTATTTTCATGGTGATTGAGACTGAGAAGCATCATTTAGGGAACAAGGACCTTTTTTTTGTCCCATGACCTTCATTAGACATTTTGACCCATTCTTGGTGCACAACTAGCTTAGTCATGGTGCCCATAGCACCCTTGGAGTAAATTGATAACCAACATAGGCTATATGTGTTGGTTTGAGGACTCCCCCAATGAGTTTGATCTTAAGAAGCAAGGTTTAATATTATAAGCTCTTATTTCCCTCCCCCAACTACGGTCACAGACTAAAGTCACATCCATGATGCCAAAAACCTCATATTGGCACCTAAATTCTATTAGTTGGATGTTGAAGAATCCCTATAGAGATTCAATGTCATTCTTTATTGGTGTTTTTCATGGTGCTTGAGCTCAAGAAGGTTCAATTATGGATTAACACCATTATTTTCTACCTAATTTTTTTTATTCCTCAACACACTGTTCTAGTGCACAAAACCTACTCATGGTGCCTATGTCCCACTCAAAGGCCAAAAACCCCTTATAAAGTTCCTATGTGTTATTTCAAGTACTTTTCCAATACTCTTGAAATAGAGAAGCTTCCATTTTCCTTGTAAGAAACTTTATTTTATTATTTCATGTGGTGTTATGAGGATGATTTCATTGCACTTAAGCATGAGCAGCTTTGTTTAGGGCTTGGTGTTGTTATTTCCCTCCTCTAACCATTGTCAAGGGCCTAAGTCTATTATTTCCATACCAGGATTATGGTCGAGGCATTGATACCCATAAATGGTGTGTAAAACATCTTTATCGGACCCATATCTAACTCCTAGGCCAAAGACCCCCTACTTAGAGTTAATGTCACTCTGTCCAAGTTTTGATCATATCGCTTGAAATTAAGATGATTCAATTAGGGATTAAGGTCCATGTTCCATGTTAAGCATATTTAGGGATCAAGGCCCATTTCTAGTTCACAAAACCTAATCATGGCATTTGTATCCCACTTGGAGGTATACAAAAACTCCCTACAAAGGAATCATGTGTTTTTTTTTAGGAATCGTTCAAGGATCTTGAGCCCAAAATGATTCAATAATATCTCAAGGAATTATTTTTCCTTTATTGAACGTTTCCAAGGCCCGACAACCCATCCTCCATGCACAAAACCTTCTAATGTCATTCACATCTAGATTTGATGCTAAAATACCTAAAGATGGATTGTGTTGTGGCTTACAAATTTTGTTCATGGAAAATAAGCTAAAGAAGCATTGTTTAGTGCCCAAGTCCTGAGTATTTTTCTCCCCTAACCATATCACTTGAGCCCTATAAGGTTCATTTAAGTCATAATCCCGTTGTTTCCCCTCTTAACCATGTTTAGTTGTTGATATGCATTTCCAATGCACAAAACTTATGCATGCAATCATATCTCACTTGGATACTAAAGAACCCAAACCATGGCCCTAAGAATGAATCATTGTGTGGGTCCCACACAATTTATATTTTATTGCATGTATTGTGGTTTAATCATGGTTCTTGATCCCTTTGGTGGGTTAGAGATACCCTACAATTCTCTTGTGTGGTGGTTCAAGGATATGTTGAACTTTATCATCTAAGATGTTGAATTTTCGTTAATTACGTTAACATTAGATTTACCATAGAAATTTGAACTTGTTTCATATGCTCATTTCTCCATAGGCGATGTTGCAACATCGCCACCCAACCATAGACACCTACTCATTCCACCCTCGAGCATAACATATACATCCTAGGAAACCCTTCTACACAAGGGGAGAAAACCCAACAAACCTTCTTATAGAGAATATCCTTTCTAAGACAAAATAACCAAGAACAAGATCTATCCACTAGAGAAAATCATAAAGAAAATAARCCAACAACATAGATGCAACACACCTTAGCCAGAGCGCTACGGTGTCTAGCCTCCACTAGTGTACCACCAAGAGATAACCAACAATGCAGTTGYAACTCACTCTAGCAAGAGCGCTAGAGTGCTTGACCTTCACCATGCGCATAACAAAAGATAAACCCTAGAGAAAGGTATGAGGAAACCCTAACCAAGATGAACCCTACTTCCTTCCTTCTGCACTTGCACCTACAGTTGCAACTCTCCACCAAACTTGCGCTATATCTCCATGAGAAAGTGTGTAAAATGAGGAAGGCATCACTCTTATTTATACTAATCTATCCTGTGACTTTTTTGGTAGGGCCGACCCAAATTTTTGGAAAATATAATTTCTGTTTATATTTTTCTTCTAGAGCCGACTTTACTTTTGGAGTATTATAATTCTTATTTATTATTTATGTGAGTCCAACTTCTCTTCTGGGATCTTCTTTGACTTCCAATAGTTTTTCTTTAACGTCTTGGTAACTTCATCTATAAGAAAGGTTATCACGGAGGTGAATACCTCCTGCAGCTACTAGAAACATCAACACTCCCTCTTAGCCAGGGAGGTATTCTCCATGATGTTTTTCCTCTGGTCCTCAAAGCCTCACAGGCTATGCCATGGTCCTCTAACCATGCCATGGTCACAGAAACCATGCTACTGGTAGCATCATCATGTCACACATGGTTGCACCCGATATGGACCTTTTCTAGGGCCTCATCACCACTAGAATACACTAGGACCTACTCGCTCGTAGTATGGTGCTAGGACCTACTCGCATGTAGTGCATCATCAAGGACCTGCTCGCCCATGATGCCTCTACTTTTTATACTCCCAAGGGACGTTGGGCACCAACCCAGTAAAACTTATCAGTCCATTGATACGTGTCATACTCAACTCAGTCCATCGAGGAGTATCACCATAGAAGAATGTCTCATGAACTTGAAACCATTAATATTCCCACTCAATGAAGAATGCATTCTCCAAACATATCTTGTACTATTATTAGTATTCTTCTATCATAGAAAAGTTTATCCATGAGACTTACTAGCTATATTGTTGATCCATCTCCACAACCATGTGTCTAGCACCTTGTGTCATTCTTTTCCCATGAAAAGAATTATGACCACATCAGAGATACATTCACTTCATAGTTGATACTAGAATGTCCAAATTCCCATAGGGTCACTCAATGAATGCATTTAGCTTGATGATATCAGACACGTGGAATTTCACCTCAAGCACCTTGAGTTTTTAGTTTGTCGAAGACTACGTCGAAGTACATCTACTCCAGATATAGATGTTCCCTTTCTCCCCTAGTATGTAGCCCAATATTGGGAGAAGATTCAGTATGATGCTTATCGAGGCCACTCACCTAACCATGAGTGTTATTCCCAATGAAATTCACACACATTGGAGGGTTCCTCATTCCATCGAGAACTATGTAGCTTCATCCCATTGAAGACTACATCAAGATTTGAGTCGTCGGTCCATCGAAGACTATACTAGCCTCCCAAGTCTTCAATCCATCAAATACTACCCTGGGATCATTCCCACATGGTCACATCTGTCTAACCAATATTGGAATGTATACCCTATATCCTCTTGGAGATCTAGCAACAAATCAAATCCTCAGTTCGTCGAAGATTACTTCTGGTCCTATTCCCACATGATCAAGTCCACTTGATCAATATTGGAATATCGACACAATGTTGCAATCATCAACACTCCCCCACGGAAACATTTTCACTCCGACTTAGCTTGTCCCAGAATAAGGCCTAGTGAAAATGTCAGCTACCTTCTCATCTATGGATATGTGTTGGAGCCTCACTGCTCCCTCTTACACCATGTCTTTGATGAAGTCCTTCAAGATCTTTTGAAAGCCACTCTTCTTCATGATTTGCATCAATGGCTACGATATATGAGTGCTACAGATATCTTCTTCATGTCTCAAACTAGAGACTATATAATATGTTTCCTTATGAAACCGTCACTATAGCTCCCTCTTAGATCTATCACTAGTGTCCTTCCTCCTGCTCGGAACAAGAAACAAGAGCAACAACATTTCCATGGAAACCTCCATGGAATTTAACAAGATAACTTGCCTGGAACATACAACAAAACACGAATATCTCCTCTACGGGATATCAACAAGTGCATATCTCGTATTTAAGTGGTTAGTATAATTATCATAAATTCAATATATCAATATGCAACATATGATCACAATAATTCCATAACATCTAGATACATATAAAATCAATCAAACATGAAGGGTGCATTGTTCCTCTGGATGTGTTGGAACTGAGATCTCTATGGATCTATGATTTGTTGCTTAGACAAAAGTCCTTTATCCTACAAAACACCCTCTAGATAATGATAGAATTTAACATATATAAGTACATACCTCAGAAATTGTAGAACCATATGACAACAATGGTAACCAACGAAAACCCCTAAAACTTCAAGGTGCTCCAACTAGCTTGAAAAAATAAAACTGTGTAGCAGAAAGGTACGGCAGAAAACTGCAGCAGCAAACTATAGCGCCAAGGTAAATATCACTATCTTCCTTCCAGCGATTAGAATATTCTGAAGGAAATCTGTAAAACCATGTTGAATTTTCGTAAATTATGTTAACATTAGATTTACCATAGCAATTTGAACTTCTTTTGTATGCTTGTTTCTCCATAGGCGATGTTCCACCATCGCCACCCAACCATAGGTACCTACTCATGCCACCCCTAAGAATAACATAAAAATCATGGGAAACCCTTCTACACAAGGGGAGAAAACCCATCAAACCTTCTTATAGAGAATATCCTTGCCAAGAAAAAATAACCAAGAACAAGCTCTATCCATTAGAGCAAACCACAAAGAAGATAACCCAACAACATAGATGCAACATACCCTAGCCAGAGCACTTGGGTGTCTAGCCTCCACTAGTGCACCACCAAGAGATAACCAACAATGCATATGCAACTCACTCTATCCAAAGCACTAGAGTGGCTAACCTTCACCATGCACATCATAAAAGATAAACCCTAGTGAGAGGTATGAGGAAACCCTAACCAAGATGCGCCCTACTTCCTTTCTTCTGCAACTCTCCACCAAAATTTCTCTATATCTCCATGAGAGAGTGTGTCAATTGAGGAAGGCATCACTCTTATTTATAATAATCTGTCCAGTGAATTTTTTGGTAGGGCCGACCTTGATTTCTGGAAAATATAATTTGTGTTTATCTTTTTCTTCTAGAGTCGACTTTACTTCTGGAGCATTATAATTCTTCTTTATTATTTTCTGTGAGGATGACTTCTCTTCTGGGATATTATTTGACTTCCAATGGTTTTCCTTTAACATCTTGGAAACTTCATCTATAAGAAAGGTTATCTCGGAGGTGAATACCTCCCGAAGCTACCAGAAACATCAACATAAGAATCTTTCTAGATTGTAGGTGTTTTTCATTCAAATTGAGATCAAGAAGCATCATTTATGGAACAAGTCCCTTGTTGACTTCTCGTGACCTTGGTTAGACCTATAGACCCATTCTTGGTGCACAACTAGCCTAGTCATGCTGCCCAAAATAACCTTGAAGGAAATTGATAACCAACAAAGTTCAAATGTTGCACTTTGAGGACTCATCCATTGTAGCCAAAGGTTATTTGTTTCCTCCCCTAACTATTGTTATGTACCCAAGACACATCCATGATGTATCAAAATGGTTCCCATATTCAACTCGGATACCAAAGACCCCCTAGAGAGAGATGGTGTCATGGTTTTAGATGTTTTTCATGGTGATTAAGCTTAAGAATATTCAATGACATGTTCATGGTGCTTAAACTTGAGAAGCTAATTTTAGGGATAGAGGCTATGTTTTCCCTTTCCTAGGCATGGTTAAGGGACTAAGGATATTGTTTCCATATCATGAGAATGGAAACAATATGTGATGCATGAAAACTATGGACGGAACCCATATCCAACTCCTGGGCCAAAGACCCCCTTATGAGGGATCATGTCATAGTTTCTAGATTTTATTCATGGTGCTTGAGCTCAAAAATGTTTAATTAATTCTTAAGGCCCTTGATTCCCCCTTTGATCATGCTTATACATTAAGGCTCATTTTCAGTGCACAAAATCTACTTGTGGCATTTGTATCCCACTCAAAGGTCTAGAAAGAATCCCTACAAAGGACCCATGTGTCGATTTAAGGACTCATTCAAGGCTCTTGAGCCGGAGAATATTCAATAATTTCCTAAGGTGCATGTTTTATTTCCTTGACCATGGTCAAGGCCTCATGACCCATCCTTAGTGTTAAAAACGTCCTAATGGTATCCATATCTAAATCTTATACCAAAGACACTCTATAAAGGGCTTGTATTTAGTTTCTTGGTGTTGTTCATGGAAGTTTAGTCCAAGAATTGGAATTCAGAGCCTAAGTACCAAGTTTTTTTCCTTCCCTAACCATGGATCTTGAGCTCTAAAAGGTTCATATAGGAATTAATCCCCCTTTTCTAACACTAACCATGATTAGACCTCAAGGCCCATTTCTAGTGCAAAAAAACTACTCATTTCACTCCTTTCCCACTCATATCATGAATTTGGGAGGATGATCGTTGAATCTAGAGATTTAAATAAGTTAATTATGAAATAGGTAGTGGAAAAGAAAGAAAAAATATAGCATCGATGGTGTCCCTAGTTAGTGTTGTGTTCTTAAAGGGAATACATTTTTCATATTTCTTTGAGAAATTTAACATATAGTTATAAAAGGAAGCATTGTAATTATGCCCTAATTTTTGTGTCATGAAGCACGATTATGTGATTCCATCAACAAACTTTTGGAAAATACCCAATTATATGTTCAACATATCCATGTGGAATAGTGACAATATAAAAAATTTGGATATGTAGGGATACCTTCCCCTCAATACTATACTATAAGTTTTGGATTTTGTTGATAAATACACTCTTCGACCACAAAATAATATTTGGAGCCAATATTTTCCTTAGAATCAAGTCAACAAAATGATGTGTATCACATATATCCATGGGCTAGATAACAATGAAGATGAGAGGATACTATTGGAGTCTAATTTCTACATAAGTGATAATGAGTATCATGACTTACATAGAAAGGATTGAATTTTTTACCAATATCTTGTCACATTCATTCATAAAGGGGGGTTTTAAAATTGCAAAAACTCAGGTCAATATATTGTTTCATATTAAGAGGGGAGAGACATTTTTTAATTGAAATGGGTTTAAAGGTATTGGAGGTGGGGGATGCATGGAGAAAGGAGTTATCGCATGTTGGACAATAAATCAATGTCCAATAAATTATGGTGAAACTCTCTTTTGGAAGAATAAATCGATAGTGAGGTCACAACTTCCCTCCTTATTGAGATCAACTAAATCCTTTGTATGAAAAATAATATTGAGAACCAAATACCTTCGATCACATACCTCTCTATTAAGTAGTTTCCCTAACCCCCCTTTTATCTGTATTTATGTATGTAGGGTTTTATCTCTAATATTGGATGGTTTAATTTGTTTCAAGTAGGTCCTATGAATTTGTAAAATCCCATAGCTTGATCAAATATTTAAGGGTATAAGTTTTTTCCAATTCAAGGGGTCTCTTGCAAACCTTGATTTTTCACTATGTAGGGATAGTTTTGAGTGGGTTATTTTGGTTGTAAGAATGAGGGTTCTATGGTTTTTACAATAATTGGGAAGCCAATGTCACCAAACAACATATTTTATTCCTCTACACAACCTCATGGGGATGTGTTTATTGTAAGTTTCCAAATGTATCTCTACAAAAAATTTGGGAAATTTTTTTATTTATTTTTATTTTTATTTTTATTTTTATTTTTTCGGGTAGAGACACGTATTGCCAATGTATTTAAAGCACATATATTTGTTTTTTGGTGGGTAAAATTGTGGTTGTATAAAAATAAACGGAGGAAATACAAATGGTTTCACAGGTTACTTGAAACAAACATTTTACCTAAATGACTTATTTCTACCTAAATGACTAATCAATTTCCTGGGGTCGTAACTTTTGCATACGATCTCTGTTTTAGGTGTATGATAGCCCATTGGAAAGGTATCATCGAGGAGATTCATTTTAGGTGCAATATAAAAGAAAATTACATATTTAAAACCTTTTTTCCCAGAAAACATCGTTTAGGGCCTCAAAACGGCTCTGAAAGTGAAAACTGCTAAAAATAATAAATTACCAAAATTGCCAGAAAATTGTTTTGAGCCAGTTGGAAAAGGTGGGTGGCCACCAATATCCATCTATATCAATCTTGCATCCTTAGGAAGTAATGGTCTCCATTGTGTTGAGGTCCCCCATCAGATGAGGAAATTCTATTGAATTTGGTCCCAAGTGAGCCACTTGCCTTGGTGCAGGAGCTGTCGTGCTTTGACGACTCTATAAAGATGGATCCTTTGCAGTAAAGTTACCTTGATATGTGTTTCAAAAATATGATCATTGGATTCCTTTTGTATGCAGTCGAGGTTGAGCTTTGTTGGTGTCAGTTGTTCTACTACTTCTGAGGTGTCCAATAATGGTGGCAAATAAGGGCGAAGGAGATTCACATTGAACACTGGGTGAAGGCCAAGGAAAGGAGGAATGTTGAGCTCAAAATAAGTATCCCCCACTGCCTTGGTGATAATGTACGACCCATATTGGAGTGGGTGAAGCTTCCAATGGGGTCTTGTAAGGCGTTCTTTCTGCAAGTGAAACCAAACTTTGTCGCCCACCTAAAACTTATGTGGGACCCTATGTTGATCATGGCATTGTTTGTACTTGTCATTGAACTTTTGTAGGATATCCTAAACATGTTGGTGGATGTGCTGGATCCACTCAATGAACCGGGTGGCTTTGTCAGCTTCATTTGGAGCAGGAGATGAGTCACTCAACGTGATCGCAAGGGGAAGTGGAACATCTATGGGACCCAATGGTTGGAATCCCAACCCCACCTGAAAGGGGTTTTAGCTAGTTGAGCTATGCAGGGCTCGGTCGTAACTATGTTGGACAGAGGGAAGGCTCTCATCCCATGTGCNTGAAGCTTCCAATGGGGTCTTGTAAGGCGTTCTTTCTGCAAGTGAAACCAAACTTTGTCGCCCACCTAAAACTTATGTGGGACCCTATGTTGATCATGGCATTGTTTGTACTTGTCATTGAACTTTTGTAGGATATCCTAAACCTGTTGGTGGATGTGCTGGATCCACTCAATGAACCGGGTGGCTTTGTCAGCTTCATTTGGAGCAGGAGATGAGTCACTCAACGTGATCGCAAGGGGAAGTGGAACATCTATGGGACCCAATGGTTGGAATCCCAACCCCACCTGAAAGGGGTTTTAGCTAGTTGAGCTATGTAGGGCTCGGTCGTAACTATGTTGGACAGAGGGAAGGCTCTCATCCCATGTGCGAGGGTTCTTTGAATTATACATGCGAAGGATATGCACAATCATTCGATTTAGAACCTCGGTTTGGCCATCTGTCTGGGGGTGGAAGGTCGTGGATCTGGTGAGCTTGGTGTCCAATAGTGACCAAAGGCTCGACCAAAATGTCATGAGAAATCGGCTGTCCCGATCTGAGATAATGGTTTGTGGGATTCCAAAATGTACCCAGACTCGTTCAAAGAAGATCTTGGCAGTGGGCTCTGTTATGATGCTCTTCTTGTAGGAAACCAGAATCACCATCTTAAAAAAGAGATCAACAACCACAAAAACACAGTCATTTCCCCTCTTGGTGGATGGGAGGCCTGACATGTAGTCCATTGAGATGGATTCCCATGGCCTGTCAGGAGTAGGAAGAGGGGTGTACATGCCTTGTTTCTTAGAGGTCAGTTTGGCAAGAGCGTAGGCAGTGCAGGACCTGATATACTTGCCAACCTCCTGTTGAAGTTTCAGCCAGTAGAAATGTTTTTGTATCATCGTCACTGTCTTTTCGACGCTGAAATGTCCTGTCACCCGACTATAGTGGGCTTCCCAGATCATCTTTTCTCGCTCTCTTGATGGAACATAGATATGGCCCAGACGACACAACAACCCATCCTGAAGATGGAAATTATCGACAACTACGTTTTGAAACAACCTTTGGTAGGTGGTGGCGAAGTCCAGGTCTATCTCATAGAGTTGGGGCCATCCATAGGTCATGGCCACAAGAGTCTAGCACTGTGGTGAGTTCCATGACTGGCGGTCTGTTGAGGCAATTAGTGACATGATTGGTGCTTCTTGTTTTATACTTGATGTTGAGGTGGAATTGTTGCAAGTATGTGGACCACTTTTGATGGAGGTCATTTTGCAATTTTCCCTATGTCTGCATGAACTGCAGTGGCTTATGATCAATGTGGATGACTTTCTCCTTCCAAAGAATGTAATGTCTCCACTGGCGGTAGGCTTGCACAATGGAGTACATTTCTTTTTCGTAAGTAGGGTACTTACGAACAACATCTSATAGTGTCTCACTATGATAGGCCACGAGCTAGCCGTGTTGAGTCAGAATGGTTCCCATAGCATAGTCTGAAGCATATGACTYGATCTCAAAGGGTTGTTGCAGGTCTGGTAGTGAAAGTGTTGGGGCTGAGCACAAGCGCTGCTTCAAATCATCGAACGCTTGTGGTTGGGATCGGGCCCACGCAAATTTCACCTTAACACCACCCCTGTTTATTTGTCTATGGGCCCATGCAATATGGGAGAATCCCAACATGAACCCGCGGTAGAAATTGGCAAGGCCCAAGAAGCTCCAAAGATTTAAGGGATGAAGAGTTATGATATGAAGTGGCTCACCTTTCTAGGTATAAAAATAGAAATACATATACATAAACCCCTTCCCAGGTGAATTATTGACCATGTATTATATTGGAGAGAGGGTTAAAAGTAGTATAACACCAATCCCTTGAACCTAACAATATATTACTATAGTGTCATGTCCCTATGTTGGGATGTTAGTGCACTTAGTTGCTTATTTTTGGGTTATTTTTATAATTTGTGGGCTTATAAGAGTTTATTCATGTTGAATTACCAGGGGTAGAAATAAAAAGGGGTACTGAAAGTGCCATGAAGAAAATGGATTTATACGATATTTAGTAAAAATAAGGGTTTTTTTAATTAGATAGATGTATTGGGAGGGAGGTTCAACAAAAGAATTTCAGAATGTATTTTTAAATATCTAATAAAATTAGGGATATTATTTAATATTCCAAGAATGAATATGCTATGTCCTCAGTTCACTGACTTAATCCCCCACAGACCTACATTATGTACGACATTGCTCTCAGATATTCTACATTCACTTGAAGGAGAGACACACATACAGATGGACATTGGATTTTTTTTAATGGTTGTGTGGACCAATTAAATAATGCATGTGTATTTCAATGGTTTAGTTTGTTGGAAAAAAATTCAATGTGTTGCACATTTGGAACTTTTTTGAGACTAGGCATCAGAAAGGTGAGTATGATGCAACTAGTGTGTGCATCAAAACTGCACAATGTAGGGAGAAGATGAAATTTATGAAAAAATCCATTATTTGAGACGTAATATCTATATTCAAATTGAATTCTACAATAATGGTATATGGAACAAGAATACATGAGAAATCAAAAAAGAGAGAATATCTGCAAAGAAATTTTTGGGAGGTGGTCAATGTAGATCAATCGCATGCATATTGTTGCAACTTAGTATGTGGAACTCATGAATTTCATTTAGATCGAAGCTCAAACAACCCTTTATTTAAAATGTGGACATGAAAACATTCTTTCTTTTGTGGACCATGTAGTAGTCATGAATAATATAGCTACAAATCAACAAACTGGATTGATGCGTGGGATATCATATCACTTGCAGTAGGCCTACGTGTAATTATTGAATCAACCTAGTTAGAGAAGGGTCAATCATCTATTTCACTAGATTATGATCATGTCTCCAATATTGTACAACCAAATACATAACAATCAGAAAGAGTTAAAAATATTGTGGCAATAGTTTAAGAGAGTTTGTGATTTATCTATCGTAGAAAATTCCTATACACTTATATCTAATTTTGCATTTCCTTTTTGCAAGACATGCATATGCAATGGATTCCTTAAAAACATTGAATGGGACACTATTTATTGGTTGGAACATTGTCTAGAGTGTAAGAAATCCTTCCATAAATCATTCATTGATGATGAATGCAATGAATTTCTAATTGGTTCAATGGTTGTTAAGGGAAAATACCTTACACTAGATGAAAACTCAAGAAAGACTAATAGTTATGTCTTCATGGATACAAACGTGGTGAATTGGCATATCACTTTAAAAACTTAGTCATTAGTGTAAATTTCCAACTGCAAAAAATGTTTATAAAGATCTCATCCATGGCTTAGAACTTGTTTTATTCGATGATTTTTGGAACTAAGGTTTTTCTCAATAATAGACAATGTAATTTTTGGATTTAGGGGTCAATTTTGGAAAAATATACCTTATGAGTTTGTGGATAGAGTGGTCATTTCAACCTTACCCAAACATGATTGTAGGAAATTACATCACTCAATTATATTGCTCGATTTGGTTTTCATGCCCTTGATACAAATTCACTATGTGTCCTTGAATGAATTTAAGAAGTCAATTAAAAATTTCCATAAAATGAAAAACATAACTTAAATCAATGAACCATTGATTCCATTAGACTCATGACACTGGATGATAGATAGGGGATCCCCTCTCCCATGATTCAATGGTTTGGAGCTTGTTTTATTTAATGATTTTTGGAAATAAGTTTTTTCTCAATAAAAAAAGAATGCAATTTTTGTATTAAAGGGTCAAATTTGAAAAACAATGCCTTTAAATCATGTGGGTGGTGTGCTCATGTTGATCTTTCCCAAACAAACTCGTAGGATATTATGGAACTTAATTATGTTGCTTGGTTTAATTTTTATTTCCTGGGACCAATTTGCCATGTGTTCTTGAGACACTTGAACCAAACACAGTGGAGGGAATAAAATGTAAACTATGCATTGAAAATATGTGTTGTTAGTTTCATCATGTCTATTTCAACAGGGTCATCCTCCCTATGCATTCAACAAGGTAGTATGCACATCTTCTCATGTTTTGACCCTTATGTATAAACGGTGTAAGGGTGCATCACCAATAGATCATGGGACTTTGTGAGCTATAAATAATCTATGTTTGATTTACATTAAGTACTAGATTTAATATGTTAGAAATTTACGTTAAAATAAGCCTTTTTAGTATCTTTTAGTAACTTACACAGTCTAAAAAAGACTCCAAAAAACAAAATTTGTACACTGAATTTTTTTATGATTTCTCTTGTGAATCTCAACACTTTTCTAACTTCAAACACACCCTCAAATACTATTGGAATCCATCGAATTTTTTCAACCCTTTATGAACCAAAACTTTTTATCCATTTGAGAACCTTAATGTCTTTTCACCCTTAAATATTTTTCATTTCCAAAGACTGTTTAAATACATTGAGGTTTGAATTGCAAGTTTTATTTTATCCTTTGGGTTTAATACATCAAGGGGTTAAGATGGAACTATGCTAGTGTTATATCATTTATAACTATTAATGTATCCTTNNNNTTGGTTGGAACATTGTCTAGAGTGTAAGAAATCCTTCCATAAATCATTCATTGATGATGAATGCAATGAATTTCTAATTGGTTCAATGGTTGTTAAGGGAAAATACCTTACACTAGATGAAAACTCAAGAAAGACTAATAGTTGTGTCTTCATGGATACAAATGAGGTCAATTGTCATATCACTTTACAAACTTAGTCATTAGTATAAATTTCCAACTGCAAAAATGTTTATAAAGATCTCATCCATGGCTTGGAACTTGTTTTATTCGATGATTTTTGGAACTAAGGTTTTTCTCAATAATAGACAATGCAATTTTTGGATTTAGGGGTCAATTTTGGAAAAATATACCTTATGATTTTGTGGATAGAGTGGTCATTTCAACCTTACCCAAACATGCTTGTAGGAAATTACATCACTCAATTATATTGCTCAATTTGGTTTTCATGCCCTTGATACAAATTCACCATGTGTCCTTGAATGAATTTAAGAAGTCAATTAAAACTTTCCATAAAATGACAAACATAAATCAAATCAATGAACCATTGATTCCATTGGACTCATGACATTGGATGATAGATAGGGGATCCCCTCTCCCATGATTCAATGGTTTGGAGCTTGTTTTATTTAATGATTTTTGGAAATAAGTTTTTTCTCAATAAAAAAGCAATGCAATTTTTGTATTAAAGGTTCAAATTTGAAAATCTATGCCTTAAAATCATGTGGGTGGTGTGCTCATGTTGATCTTTCCCAAACAAACTCATAGGCAATTATGGAACTTAATTATGTTGCTTGGTTTAATTTTTATTTCCTGGGACCAATTTGCCATGTGTTCTTGAGACACTTGAACCAAACATAGTCGGGGGAATAAAATGTAAACTATGCATTAAAAATATGTGTTGTTAGTTTCATCATGTCTATTTCAATAGGGCCATCCTCTCTATGCATTCAACAAGGTAGTATGCACATCTTCTCATGTTTTGACCCTTATGTATAAACGTTGTAAGGGTGCATCACCTATAGATCATGGGACTTTATGAGCTGTAAATAATCTATGTTTGATTTACATTAAGTACTACATTTAATATGTTAGAAATTTAGGTTAAACTAAGCCTTTTTAGTATCTTTTAGTAACTTACACACTCTAAAAAAGACTTCAAAAAACAAAATTTGTACAATGAATTTTTTTATGATTTCTCTTGTGAATCTCAACACTTTTCTAACTTCAAACACACCCTCAAATACTATTGGAATCCATCTAATTTTTTCAACCCTTTATGAACCAAAACTTTGTATCCCTTTGAGAACCTTAATGTCTTTTCACCCTTAAATATTTTTTCATTTCCAAAGACTGTTTAAATACATTGAGGTTTGAATTGCAAGTTTTATTTTATCCTTTGGGTTTAATACATCAAGGGGTTAAGATGGAACTATGCTAGTGTTATATCATTTATAACTATTAATGTATCCTTTTGACATTTCTTGGTAGAGAACATGTGGTTGAAAAACATTGTTTTCAACCTCTTGGAGAGAACCTAACAATGTTATAATGCCCTAACTTATGATGCCAATGAATTCATCAAGTTTTTGTTCCATGGATCACTTAGAGAATTCATACTTGAAGAAATTAAAATACTCCATGCTAAAGAGAGATTGTTTAAATTCAACCATCTTACAAAAACATATGAGTTTCTTGTTTATTCTAGGTATATACCGATCTCATTAAAATCTTCTATGTACTTAAACTAACTAATACATTACTTGATACAATGCACAATAACCCCAAAACTATAACTACTCAAGGAATAAGATGTGGGATCTCTTCCATTTAAAAGTCTCTCTCTCACTATCTAACCTATTTAAAGTTTCTACCTGATTAAAAAATGTTGCACTCCCCAATCCATCCATGATCAAAGAAAGCCATCCATGATAAAAGAAATACCAATGAAAACTATGATCAATACAACTCTAGGTTTATAGGGTAACATGGAGGGTATAATTCTTTCTTCAAATGCAATAAGTACACTAAAATGGATAGAATTATCGTTCATTATCTTGATTTCTTAGTCAATAAATAAAGAATTTTAATTATCTTACATGGGTTGAATTTTCGTGTTTGTTTTTGTAAAAATTTTCAATTTGGAGATAGCATTATCAATTATCAATGTCAAATAAACAAAAACTTGAATACTATCACAATATTATTAAAAAAAATAACCATAAAAAATTCATTATACATGTCCAAATTCATGTATCTATATTCAAAATTATCCCAACTATACATTGTTTACTAAATGGAACATCATTCCCAAGATACATAATGATACCTCATGCCAAAAATAGAAAACATGGAACCTCATGCCTTAGATATATAATGGAACTATGTTCCCAAAATGGTGGATTGTGCCCAAGATACATAATGTAACCTCACGCCCAAGATACATAATGGTTTAGTCATTGACCCTCTCCACCTTGACAACTAGCAAGTGCATCTCCAAATACAATATTTATCTTCTCTGAGCTAAAGGAAACTCAAGTTCCAAGGAAAAAATTTATTGGAGTGTCTTAGAGTGCTTTTAATGGTCATACATGAATTGACATTCAAATCTTCAAGAGGTGATTTGATCATTCACATTAGAATTGAGATCGAAGATAACAATTATGTGATTCATATAGGAAAATGATAGTAGCATCCCTCAATATGTATTAGCATTTATATTAATTATCGTCTAATTAAAGGACACATGTGATTTTTTAAATTTATTTATGGATACAACTATACACATCTCTAACTTATA
>SNQJ01S0004059.1:55083-83712 GCA_010110895.2 Picea sitchensis | reverse complement strand
CTATTTAATCTCTTATATACTAAGAGCTTTTTTATTAAATTAAACTCTCAATATTAAAAAAAATACAGTGCTTTATATATGCCTCCCAAAAAACTCATACACTGTTTTATCCAATGAACTACTAAAAACATAAACGGGTGAAAAAAACTCATTCTAATTTTTTTTTTTTATAAACATGCTAAATCTATTTATACAGTCATAAATACAATTTAAACAAATAAACAAGTAAAAAAATTCATTCTAAACTTTATTTTTTTATTGATGTGATAAAGATTTTTAAACATGTTGAATCTATTTATACAGTCAGAAATACAATTTAAACAAATAAATAATTTAAAAAACTCATTCTAAATTTCAATTTTTTTTATGTGATAAGGATTTTTAAACATGCTAAATCTATTTATACAGTGAGAAATACAATTTAAACAAATAAAAATAGCCATTTTATTTCATTTCAGATATACATCACCTAATACTGTAAAAACAGTCTAGTTTTAAATTTCAAAGTTTCAATCAGTGAACTATATGATAAGATTATTTAGTTTCAATCAGTAAACTGTGTGATAAGATTATTTACTTACATTTTGAAAATTTTGACAAAACCCCCCGCAGATTTCATGTCGAAACCCACTATGAGGTTGATCATGGGAACCAATATGCCTCCACCACCTACCCTACCCACAGTCGCACAAGCCGATATCACAAATGCAATAATCGTAGCCACGACGATCCTCCAAGTGGATTTCAATTCCTGCATTCCTGCATGACGAAAAAACCCAAATCAATACATAAAATACAGATGAAAATTTATGCAGATTAGGTCATGGTCTGCATGAAAAATTATGCAGACCACATGATCTTGTCCTCGCGATTACTGTATTAATTAGATAGGGTGAACATAATCATCACAGTAATCGCGAGGCTGGCTTTCAGCCTCGCTATTACTGTAATGATTATCTTCTCCATATTAATATAGAGATTTGCTTGATGATGACCGAATTCGATTTTCCTTACCCGTTACAGAAAAGTCCAACATTGTGCACAATCCAGGAGAGCGCACTGTCGCGACTCGCCCTAGGATGCCAGTCTCGCGATTACTGAGATGATTATCTTCCCCGTATTAATATAGCGGACCGAATTGGATCTCCACCAATCTGCACGATCCAGGAGAACGCACTGTCGCGACTCGCCCTCGCCTGAGAAGGGCATCTATATCCGACAGTGACCACATGCTTGCACGAGAAATATACATAAATACAGTCAACATTTTCGAGATACAAACGGAAAAATCCCCAGAAACGAACTAAAAAGGTAGAACGTTTAGATTAGGTTATTTTGAAATCCGTCCTAATGCTTTTTTCCATGAAAAATTGTTATTTAATTAAATAAATGATAAATTAGTAAGTTAAAAAACTGAGGAAGATTCGAAGTACATTCGAGAAATAAATGGTTTTTTATTTTAAATAAATAATAAGTTAGTGAGTTAATGAGACTGAGGAAGATTCGTAGGACATTCCAGAGCATATTTCGTGAAGTTGGCCGGGCATGATCTCCTGTATTATTAAATTGTATATACAATTGTATTATTTAAATTGTATATCACATCTTCTGCGGCTTTGTCAAAATGTAAGTAAATAATCCGATCACACATTTCACTGATTAAAACTTCAAACCACGCTGAGATTCTGAAATCCTTTTACAGTCTTAATTTTTTTTTTCCTTGAAAAATAGTTATTTCATTGAATAAATAATGACTTAATAAGTTAATGAAATTGAGGAAGCTGAGATTCTGAAATCCTTTTACAGTCTTAATTTTTTTTTTCCTTGAAAAATAGTTATTTCATTGAATAAATAATGACTTAATAAGTTAATGAAATTGAGGAAGATTTTAAGAATATTTATTGAAGTTGAATGTGAAATTTTATGTATAATTTATTAATAGAAGAAAAGGCTTTGTTTAACTATTATTATTTTTTGTTGTTTAAAATTCAGTTTTGAATGTAGAAATGAAATTAGTATGCTGAAAAACCTTTACTAGGATTATATAGAAATAATCACTCAAATCTACATATCACAATTAATGATCTTTTAATATAAAAACCTAATTTGATGGCTAGCAATAAAAGATCTAGCATATTCTTAGTCGTCCTCTCAAATCAATGAATAGGATTCATTGTTCATAACTTGATGTTTACTTTTTCACATTTACTTAATCATATTAAAAAATTACTGTAAGGCTATATGATTGCCATCTTTAGATGATTAACAAGAATTAATATCTGTGGAAATTTTTATTGTTACTTTTACATGATTAAACAACATATTCAAGTGTTGAAATGTGAACCGCCTCATTCTAAATTTGGAGTGTAAATGACATCAGTTTTTTTTATGGAGTGGGGTTTTAAAGCCATTTTAATGCCAATACCTATGGGCTTTCACCAGCAGACTCTGCTGCTGTGCTAATTGAACGTTTAGATTAAAAAAAAAATGGAAGTGGTCATAATGGAAGGTAACTGTTTTTCCACACTGTGTGGGCAGTGGAATTGGTGAGACATAAATGATCTATTTAGTATTCAGTCAACTTCAACACGTCTGCTAAATTTGTTGTTCGTTTTCAAAACATAAGGTTGATAATATTATGATTAATTAAAAAGAACATTTTTATAATTAATAACTTCTTTATTATGTTAAAAACTAGCACAACAATAAGAAAACTACTTGTGAAGGGTAAAATTTATTGCTTAGTAAAATTCAAACCTGGAGGGTGTGTTGTTATCGACACAATGCTGCAATCATCAACACTCCCCCAGGGAAACATTTGCATTTTGGCTAAGATTGTCCCAGACAGAGGCTTAGTGAAAATGCCAGCTACCTTCTCATCTATGCATATGTGTTGGAACCTCATTGCTCCCTCTTACACCATGTCTCTTATGAAGTCTTGCATGATCCTTCAAAAGCCACTCTGCTTCATGATTTGCATCACTGGTTGCGATATATGAGTGCTACATATATCTGCTTCATGTCTCAAACTAGAGACTATATAATATGTTGCCTTATGCAACTGTCACTATAGCTCCCTCTTAGAGCTATCATGAGTGTCCTTCCTCCTTCTCGGAACAAGAAACAAGAGCAACAATATTTCCATGGCAACCTCCATGGAATTTAACAAGATAACCTACCAGACAACAAAACAAGAATATATCCTCAAGGGGATATCAACAAGTGCATCTCTCGTATTTAAGTGGTTAGTATAATTATCATAACTTCAATAGATCAAGATGCAACATATGATCACAATAATGCCATAAAAGCTAGAGACATATCAAAAAAATCAAACCTGGAGGGTGTGTTGTTACTCTAGATGTGTTGGAACTGAGATCCCTCTGGATCTATGATTTTCTACTTGGACAAAGTCCCTTATCCTACAAAACACCCTCAAGACAATGATACAATTTAACATATACAGGTACATACCTTAGAAATTGTAGCACCATTCGAAAACAACGGTAAGCAACGACAAACCCTAAAGCTTCAAGGTGCTCCAACTAGCTTGAAAAAATAAAACTGTACAGTGAAAAGGTACTACGGAAAGGTACATCGGAAAACTATGCCAAGGTAAATCTCACAATCTTCCTTTCAGTGATTAGACTATTCTGAAGGAAACCAAGCTTTGAAACCATGTTGAATTTTCGTTAATTACAATAACATTAGATTTACCATAGCAATTTGAACTTCTTTTGTATGCTCGTTTCTCCATAGGCGATGTTGCACTATCGCCACCCAAACATAGGCACCCACTTGTGCCACCCCTGAGCATAACATATACATCTTGGGAAACCCTTCTACACAAGGGGAGAAAACCCATCAAACGTTCTTATAGAGAATATCCTTTCCAGGACAAAATAAACAAGAACAAGCTTTGTCCACTAGAGAAAACCACAAAGAAGATAACCCAACAACATAGATGCAACACACCCTAGACAGAGCGCTAGTGTGTCTAGCCTCCACTAGCGCACCACCAAGAGATAACCAACAATGCATATGAAGCTCACTCTAGCCAGAGCGCTAGAGTGGCTAACCTTCACCATGCACATCACAAAAGATAAACCCTAGTGAGAGGTATGAGGAAACCCTAACCAAGATGTGCCCTACTTCCTTCCTTCTAAAAATCTCCACAAAACTTGCTCTATATTTCCATGAGAGAGTGTGTCAATTGAGGAAGGTGTCACTCATTTATACTAATCTATCCAGTGAATTTTCTAGTAAGGACGATATGAATTTATGGAAAATATAATTTATGTTTATCTTTTTCTTCTAGAGTCGACTTTACTTATGCAGCATTGTACTTCCTCTTTATTATTTTTTGTGAGGTCGACTTCTCTTCTGGGATCTTCTTTGAGTTCCAATGGTTTTCCTTTAATGTTGTGGAAACTTCATTTATAAGAAAGGTTATCTCGGAGGTGAATACCTCCCGCAGCTACCAGAAACATCAACATAAGAATCTTTCTAGATTGTAGGTGTTTTTCATTGAAATTGAGATCAAGAAGCATCATTTATGGAACAAGTCCCTTGTTGACTTCCCGTGACCTTAGTTCTAAGACCTCTAGACCCATTCTTGGTGCACAACTAACCTAGTCATGGTGCCCATAACACCCTTGAAGGAAATTGATAACCAACAAAGTTCAAATGTAGCACTTTGAGGACTCATCCATTGTACTTGAACCTGAGAAGTAAGCTTGATGGCCAAAGGTTATTTGTTTCCTCCCCTAACTATTGTAATGTACCCAAGACACATCCACGATGCCCAAAATATCATAATGGTTGCTATATTCAACTCGGATACGAAAGACCCCCTAGAGAGAGATGGTGTCATGGTTTTAGATGTTTTTCATGGTGATTAAGCTTAAGAATATTCAATGACATTTTCATGGTGCTTAAACTTGAGAAGCTAATTTTAGGGATAAGGGCTATGTTTTCCCTTTCCTAGCCATGGTTAAGGGACTAAGGATATTGTTTCCACATCATGAGAATGGAAACAATATGTGATGCATAAAACATATGGATGGAACCCATATCCAACTCCGCGGACAAAGACCCCCATGTGAGGGATCATGTCATTCTTTCTAGATCTTGTTCATGGTGCTTGAACTAAAAAATGTCCAATTAATGTTTAAGGCCCTTGCTTCCCCCTTTGAGCATGTTTATACGTTAAGGCTCATTTTGAATGCACGAAATCTACTTGTGGCATTTGTATCCCACTCAGAGGTCTAGAAATAATCCCTACAAAGGACTCATGTGTCGATTCAAGGACTCATTCAAGGCTCTTGAGCCGAAGAAGATTCAAGAATTTCCTAAGGTGCATGTTTTATTTCCTTGACCATGGTCAAGGCCTCAGGACCCATCCTTAGTGTTAAAAAAATCCTAATGGTATCCATATCTAACTCTTATACCAAAGACACTCTATAAAGGGCTTGTATTTAGTTTCTTGGTGTTGTTCATGGAATTTTAGTCCAGGAATTGGAATTCAGAGCCTAAGTACCAAGTGTTTTTCCTTCCCTAACCATGGTTCTTGAGCTATAAAAGGTTCATATAGGAATTAATCCCCCTTTTCTACCACTAACCATGATTATACCTCAAGGCCCATTTCTGGTGCACAAAAACTACTCATTTCACTCCTTTCCTACCCATGTCATGAATTTGGGGGGATGATCATTGAATGCAGAGATTTAAATAAGTTAATTATGAAATAGGTAGTGGAAAAGAAAGAAAAAATATAGCATCGATGGTGTCCCTAGTTAGTGTTATGTTCTTAAAGGGAACACATTTTTCATATTTCTTTGAGAAATTTAACATATAGTTATAAAATGAAGCATTGTAATTATGTCCTAATTGTTGTATCATGAAGCATGATTATTTGATTCCATCAACAAACTTTTGGAAAACACCCAACAATATGTTCAACATATCCATGTGGCATAGTGACATGATAAAAAATTTAGGATATGTAGGGATACCTTCCGCTCAATACTGTAATATAAGTTGTGAATTTTGTTGATAAATACACTCTTCAACCACAAAATAATATTTAGAGTCAATATTTTCATTAGAATCAAGTCAACATAATGATGCGTATCACATATAGCCATGGGATAGATAGAAATGAAGACAAGAGGATAATATGAAGGAGTCTAATTTCTACATAAGTGATAATGAGTATCTTGACTTACATAGAAAGGATTGAATTTTTTACCGGTTCACATTCATTCATAAAGAGGGTTTTTTAAATTGCAATAACTCAGGTCAATATATTGTTTTATATTAAGAGGGGAGAGACATTTTTTAATTGAAATGGGTTTAAAGGTATTGGAGGTGGGGGATGCATGGAACAAGGAGTTATTGCATGTTAGACAATAAATCAATGCCCAATAAATTATGGTGAAACTCTCTTTGAGAAGAATAAATCGATAGTGAGATCACACCTTCAGCCCTTATTGAGATCAACTAAATCCTTTGTATGAAAATTAATATTGAGAACCAAAGACCTTTGATCACATACCTCTCTATTAATCAGTTTCCCTAACCCCCCTTTTATCTGTATTTATGTATGTAGGGTTTTATCTCTAATATTGGATGGTTTAATTGGTTGCAAGTCGGTTCTATGAATTTGTAAAATCACATAGCTTTATCACATATTTAAGGGTAGAGGTTTTTTCCAATTCAATGGGCTCTCTTGCAAACCTTGATTTTCCACTATGTAGGGATAATTTTGAGTGGGTTATTTTGGTTGGAAGAACGAGGGTTCTGTGTTTTTTACAAAAAAATGGTAAGCCAATATCACCAAAAAACATATCCAATTCCTCTACAAAACCTCACGGGGATGTGTTTATTGTAAGTTTCCAGATGTTTCTTTGCAAAAATTTTGGGACAATTTATTTTTCCGGGTAGAGACACTGTTGTGGGTGGAAAATCCCTCCTACGGACTAGCACTAAGGGTTTAATATTGCATGCAGAAAATGACCATTTAAAGGCCTTTACTTGTTTCTATTCTACCAACACAAAACCCCACATACATGCAATACAAAGGTGCAAACAAGATTAGGTAACTCTACCTTAAATCCTTCATTTGATCTCGATCCCTTCGCCTTCACTCGCTCCTTGACTGCAAGCCTCCTCCCAAAGATGACCTGCATTCACACATGGAAAAATAGAAAGTTGCAAACATGAATTTCATATACTAATTATTGGGTTAGATGTGACAATATCATAAAATAAATATACAATTTGAACACATGATATGGTGGGACGAAAAAAGTATTCCTTTTTTTATTAATCTTCACAAGAGTAAACTTTACAATATGTGGTCGACACTGCTCCTCCAATCTGGTCCTGGGATCCTCTTCAACTGTGCTCCAACTACTTATGTATATGATTCTCCTCACACAATAGTTGCAAAAGGTTGAGGCTAGGGGAATGCTAATTTGGGTAGAGTTTCTTTACTATGATTTTCCTCCTCTCAAATGGGACCCCTAACCCTTCTTTTATAGGCTACAAGGAGCTAGGTATTTAGTTGAGTGACTGGCCATGCATGATCAAAAGGTTTAGTTAACTTACCCAAAACTGTGTGTTCCGTCAACAACTTTCCATTTTTCGATCTTTTGTAGATACACACGGGTTGTAATGGGCCAGCTAGCATGTATACGCAGGCTGTAGTGGGTAAGCTAGAGTGTACACGTGGGCTGTAGTGGGTCAACTAGCGTGTGCCTTTAAAAAAGGTGTTTTTAAGAAGAGATGTTCAGTAGTGGTTTGGCAAAGAAGACAAATGAGATGGCCTGATGCTAGGTAAGCATGTCTGGTGCAAATTAGGGTTATAACAGATGCCCCCTAATGTGTGAGTTCAGAAGAGCATCTAATGGTCCAAATACATTATCAATCTTTATCAACGTACCAAACCAGTGAGCCCAGGGACCAGAATTTGGGAGGTGCCATCTGCAAAAAAATAATTTTATCACCGAGGTGGGCATACCCATGCTCAGGATGAAATAAAATCATGGTTTCCAGTCAAATACACTACAGATCCATGTCATATAACTATATAAAGTGTAGCCACGAACAATACACAATGGATCTACATCTCGAAATCAAAAGATATACATGTATAGTATCCATCTTCTAGAAGCTGATAAGGCCTGATGGCTGGAGGTGAGGTCTTCAGAGATCAAGCAATAACTTCAAAATCTTCAAAACTCAGGTAGGAGTGTAATATGAGTGTATGACTTCATTACCTAGAGGTCTTCGATGGCTCATCGGGCATGGACTAGAGGATCTTGATGATCAGACTGAAGGCTTCATTGATCTCGAACAAAGACTTGATTGGACTTTCAGGATGTCTAAGCATGAGGGCAAGAGACAAACTGCAGAGCGGTCGTCTCAGGCTTGGTAAAAAATTCCCTTAGATAATAGCACGACAAATGATGAGACTCGGGCAACACGATGTTGACATAAGTTCATGATGGAGAAGGCAACGCAAATTCTCCATATGTTTGGAAGAATAACCAAATAGAGGAGGACACATCTCTAGAGAGCAGGAATAGATTCCTAAGGTCATATTAAATCCTAGGGATTGACGAACAAACGAAAGGATGTGATTTGTCCAAGGGTGACTCATTGTGCTGCCAATAAAAAGAAAATACTTTTAGCTTCCTCTTTTTGGGGTATATTTGATTTTTTTTTTTGTCTTTTTCAATAATTTTGGAAAAAGAATAAAAGAATGCTATGTTACAAAGGAGGATCAAGTGTCGCAAACATACTAGTTCCAAGCACAAGGAACACAGGGATGCTCAGGGAAAAGGGACATATGCAGGAAAAGGACACTCAGGAAAAATCCTTCTGGGGACAAAGGTGTCAAGAAGAAGAGGCAAACTGCTACAAGGCTTGCGTATAAGGCATTCTTCATATGGTTCAGTTGAGAGAAACATGGAGCCGACATTAGGCCAAAGACGCAGGTATGCAAATGTAGCTAACAAAACACACAATGGTAATGTCCTTCGATGTAACTTTAACAAGCCCAGAGAAGGTAAGCTTGATGGTTTTTCATATTTAGAGAGTCTTAAAAAACGTAAAAGGAGACTCCACTAGAGTACTTTTTCAAAGATAGTCTAGTCGGATCAAAAAAGGGGTAAATTAGCACCGACCAGACGTCTATTCAAAACCATTTTAATGAGTGTGATAAAGACAATGTCACTCAACAATTTTTTCATATTTAAGGAGTTTGAAAAGAGATTAACTATGGACTTCGTCAGGAATGTTCTTCTGGACCATTTTAACGAGTGTGAAAGAATAAGGTCACTCGATGATCTTTTCAATTTTAGGGAGTCTAAAAAGAGCTTAACTATGGACTCCATGAGGGTTCCTTTTTCATAAATTTAGTCCCTCAGGCTCAAAAAAGGGTTAACATTATACTTGAGAGTACTCTTCTAGATAACTAAGGCTCCTAGAGTATACCTTTGTTCGTACAGTTGACCATCCGAACTGAAAAAGGGGTAAACTACCGCTGGATAAACGTGCCTTCAAATTTCAATTTAACGAGCGTGAAAGACAACAAGATCGCTCGACAATATTTTCATGTTTTAAAGGGTCTAAAAAGGTCTTAAAAGGAGACCCGTTGGGGGCTGCGACTCATGTATGAAACTGGTTCAGGTAGAGCCCGTTGTTAGGCTCATACCAAGAGTCTCTTCTATAGTCAACCTTGGAAAGTCTCCCAAAAGGGAAGAAAACACAAACCATGGTGTAAGTCCTCCCGTGGTATAAAAATCATAGTCATGGCTTCAAGGATAGCCTCATCTGAAGGTAACTCAAAATCTGAGAAATCACACAAACGAGGGTTGATAGTCCTAAAGGGTTAAGTAAACTGACCATACTCCATATGACGATGGAGGTTCTGGCCAAGACTGGCAGAGTCTATCAGCGAAGAATCACAAGCACGAGGGCTTGAGGATCTACAAATAATGAGATCAGACTCAGAAGGATATTAAACTCACTTGGACCAAGAGGGGGAAGCAAGGGCTCCCATGCCCCCATTGGATAAACTAGTGGATCAATTGTTGATTCCAATTCTTGAGAAGGAAAACATGATTGCAATTGTTCTTTCTCAGAGGCAATTGAACACCGAGGATAAGACACCACATAATTAACTCATGGTGGGGTGGAGTCTACATGAACACTAGGAACATATAAAGGGGATGCCTGAAATAATGCTGAATTAGGATGGTGATGATCAGATGCCAGCTGGTCAATAGTGAAAATGCTTCCATTGTGAGGGAAATGCATCATCTGTAAGAGCATAGATACCACAACGTTCATAGCATATACATAATCACGGCCGAGAAGCATATTGAAATCTAACGTCCCTTACACCACTATAACATCAACACTCTCCAAGAAAAGAGTGGGTTCAGTCGAAGATTACGACAGCGTGACCACTTTCTCAACCAATGACGGCATAGGCTGCGAGACTGCATGGTCTAAAGGCACCTCACCCCTCAAAAGAGGAGTGGTATCAGCAGATGACTGCATTGGCTAAGAGACTACAAGGCCTAAAGGCACCTCAACCCTCAAAAGAGGAGTGGGATCAATCGATGACTGCATCAGCATGACCACTTTCTCAACCAATGGCTGAATAGGCTGAGAGACTACAAGGTCTAAAGGCACCTCACCCCTCAAAAGAGGAGTGGGATCAACCGATGACTACACCGACATGACCACTTTCTCAACCAATGATTTCATATGTTGAGAGACTACAAGGCCTAAAGGAACCTCACCCCTCAAAAGAGGAGTGGGATCAGTCGATGACTGCATCAGCATGACCAATTTCTCAACCAATGGTTGAATAGGATGAGAGACTACAAGGTCTAAAGGCACATCACCCCCCAAAAGAGGAGAGGGATCAACCGATGACTGCATCAGTGTGACCACTTTATCAACCAATGGTTGAATAGACTACGAGGAAACCCCAAAAGACTCAGAATCATAACACCTTGTAGAAAGGGACCACAATCTTTGTACCTCTAGAATCTCATGGCACAAATGAGTAATGTGATCTCCCTTGCAAATCTTACAAGGGAACTTAGGCTTACGTCCTATTCATCTAGGTTTCTCAACAGAATCAATGCCCCCAGCATGACTAGCAGTGGTTAGTTTTACATCTCCAACATGACTTGTAGTGGTTAGTGATGGGTCAATAACATGACTTGCAGAGGCTACAGACCTATTACTAGTATGACTAGCAGTGACTGGACTTTTCTCCCCAGTATGACTTGCAGAGGGTGGGTGCGTGCCCCCAACATAACTTGCAGAGGCTGGGTGATGGTCTTCAACGTGACTTGCAGAGGTTGTCGACCTATCTCCAACATGACTCACAAAGGTTGGTGATTTATTCTTCCTATTCTTCCTCTTTCTATTTTGTTTAGACTTTTGGTTATTAGTAATTTTACTTTCACTAGAGGCGGGAGAAGGAGGAGGAGAAGACTTTGCTGATGAAGAAACATCAATAGGGTACCTATGACTTAAGGTTCTTAACTAAGAAGCGTCAAGAGAATTCAGAACATTTGGAATGGTACCCAACCAAACCGGTAGTCCCACATTCAACCCAGGAATGTACAAAGTGGCCATCAAAGGGACACCAACATTTCCAAAGAAGGCAAAAACACAAGAATCCCCTTGTGAAGGTGCTCCTTGGTTTGTATCATTGGGAAATTTAGCCATGAAGATCTTATGCACAGGTTCTCTCCTTGCGGGATCGTTCAAGTCCGTAAAAGTCTCTCACACTGACTATGGCAAACCAGTGTTATCAAAACAACGCCTATAAAGAGGTGCCTCCACGTTTCTAAGTGGAAGACTGAAAATTATTCACAACTGGCGGAGTGGGCGGTCTACCACCCTAGGTCAGAGACCCAAATAAATGACTGGCTAACNTGTCTGTCCTAGGTACTGTGGTATACCCCCACGGTCACCTATGTAAGTCCCTAAAATAAAGGCAACTAGGTTTCTAGCTCGTGAACAATCACCAGGGGGGTACAGTCGACAGTCGGGTGGACCGCAATGAGTAAGGTATCAAGGCTGAAACCTATCAAGGGTATCGAAAGCAAGTGCTCCAGAAGACGACTGAGGACCTCAAATGCATTCGATACCCACAAATCTCCATGGAAAATGTGATCAACGGAATCCCAAGATAAGTCCTCTATATGTGTTCCCCACTATGCTTGGTCTGGCTTTGGAGGGGTTATCTCTGCTACCTTTCCGCACACAACCTCTTGTTTAGGCCATGTGTTAGAGGGGCGTCCCGGATAATTTCCACGTTACTGGACGTCTACACTCCTTATCATAGACTCATATGTTTGTTTTAATGGCCTTGAAGATTTTCCTCTCCAACCTAATTCAAGGCCCTAACCCTAAACTAGTTGATGGACCCTACAAACATAAAAGTCTAGTTATTTTTAATTAGCATTCTTTTTAAGGATTGATTTACTCAAAAGGTGTGGTAGTGCAACTGATGTTGTTAAGACTCTTGCAGAAAAAAGAAATGATAAGAACACTAGCAAAGAAGGATTATCTTTCTTATTTTTCTTTTGAAATTATTTTAACATGAGAAGAAAACACAACACTATGATAATTTCTTTTTCTTTTTCAAATAACAATGCAAGGGAAATGTTAGGAAAGAAAGAGAACTAACAAGCTATTTTATTTTTTTTATATTTTCTTCCAATCAAAGTAAGTAACAAGATTTTATATTTTAATGAAAAAGAAATATATTGTTGTAATTAGACCTAAGTTGTCGACTGCTATGACAAAGACCAATATTAAATAAAGACAATCTCTAAGAGGTATAAATCTTGATAAGGAAGAGGATGACTGCCTCTCCTTAAACAAAAATCTTCTCAACAGGCATGGTTCTGACAGTTCAATAGGCAGTGTGTGCACGTGAGCTGTGTAAGGTTAGAGTGTGTGTACACACATGCAGGCCTTAAACATGTCGCATGTACCTCTACAATTATTCAATAATGAAAAAAAAAAACAAGCAATCAAACACTGGCGAAGACTACTGGTATTGAGAACCAGAGTCCCTTGAAGACTCAAAAACTTACTTTGACAGAAAAGAAAAATAATTCAAGGAAGATTTCATAAAACAAAAGCAATCTGAGGTGGTACCTAAGCTACAAACTGCAAAACCAGAGACCAGAATCAGATCCAGAAAACCCCTGAGAAGCATCACTTCTAATAAGGGAGAGGATGACTGCCTCTCTAAAAGAAAAAAAAATCTGAATTCAGACATGTGACTGACACTTCATCAGCTAGAGTGTGCACGCGAGCTGTGTGAAGGTAGGGCACAGGTATACGCATGTAGGCCTTATAAAGGCCGCATGCACCTCTATGACTTCCATAAAATAAAAAGAAGCCAAGCAAAGAAAGCAGGGAATACTGGTATGGAAGACCAGAATCCCTACTAGCTCAAACTCTTGTAGAAACTCAAAAAAAAGGTGATGAAACCAATTTAAAACTACCAAAAAAGTATCCCCAGAAAACCTGAGAGATCCCCAGTATGGTCGCCAATTTTGTTGTGGGTCGGAAATCCCTACTACGGACTAGCACTAAGGGTTTAATCATGCATGCAGAAAATGACCATTTAAAGGCCTCTACTTTTTTCTATTCTCCCAACACAAAACCCCGCATCCATGCAATACAAAGGTGCAAACAAGATTAGGTAACTCTACCTTAAATCCTTTGTTTGATGTCGATCCCTTCTCTTTCACTCACTCCTTGACTACAAGCCTCCTCCCAAAGCTAACCTGCATTCACACATGGACAAACAGAGAGTTGCAAACATGCATTTCATATGCTAATTTATGGGTTAGATGTGACAATATCATAAAATAAATACACAATTTGAACACATGATATGGTGGGATGAAAAAAGTATTCCTTTTTGTATTAATCTTCACAAGAGTAAACTTTAGAATATGTGGTCGACACTGCTCCTCCAATCTGGTCCTGGGATCCTCTTCAACTGTGCTCAAACTACTTCTGTATATGCTTCTCTTCACATAATAGTTTCAAAAGGTTGAGGCTAGGGGAATGCTAATTCAGGTAGAGTTTCTTATGATTTTCCTCCTCTCAAATGGGACCCCTAACCCTTCTTTTATAGGCTAGAAGGAGCTAGGTATTTTCCTCCTCTCAAATGAGACCGAATTCGATTTCCTTTCACCGTTACATTCTGCACGATCAGGAGAGCACAATGTCGCGAAGCCAACCTCGCGATTACTGAAATTATTACTTTCTGGAGATTTGCTTGATGATGTTGAATTCGATTTCCCTTACCCATTACAGAAAAGTCGAACATTGTGCACAATCCAGGAGAGTGCACTATCGCAACTCACCCTAGGAAGCCAGTCTCGCTATTATCGAGATGATTATCTTCCTCATATTAATATGGAGGACTTAATTTGATCTCCACCAATCTACATGATCCATGAGAATGCACTGTTGCGACTCGCCCTCATGTGAGAAGGGCATCTATATCCGACACTGACCACATGCTTGCACGAGAAATATAAATAAATATAGTCAACATTTTCGAGATACAAACGGAAAAAATCCTCAGAAAAGAATTAAAAAGGTAGAACGTTTCGATTAGGCTATTCTAAAGAAGATTCAAAGTACATTCAAGAAATAAATGGTGTTTTATATTAAATAAATAATAAGTTAGTAAGTTAATGAGGCTGAGGAAGATTTGTAGGACATTCCAGAGAATATTTCATGAAGTTGGTTGGGCATGATGTCCAGTATTATTAAATAGTATATATAATTTATTTTTATTCGACATCACATCTTCGACAACTTTTTCAAAATGTAAGTAAATAATCCAATCACACAGTTCACTGATTTAAACTTCAAACTGCGCTTAGATTCTAAAATCCTTCGACAATCCTAATTCTTTAAAAATAGTTATTTCATTAAATAAACAATTACTTAGTAAGTTAATGAAACCGAGGAAGATTGGAAGTATATTTAGGGAAGTTGAACGTGAAATTTTATATATAATTTATTTGTAGAAAAACATGCATGGTCTAACTATCATTATTTTTTGTTGTTGAAAATTCAATTTTGAGATTGGAAAGATATTTAGGGAAGTTGAAAGTGAAATTTTATATATAACATTTTACTACTGAATTTCTGGCAAATATCCCCTAAAAAATCATTGCAAAACCTTTACTACCGAATTTCAGAGAAATATCCCCTAAAATTATTGAAAAACCTTCATTTCATAGAACATTTAGACAATGGAATTGGCGAGAGATAAATTATCTATTTAGTATTCAATCAACTTTACCACTGTGTGTTGTTAAATTTGTTGTTCATTTTCAAAACATAAGGTTGATAATGTTATGATTAATAAAAAAGAACATTTTTATAATTAATAACTTCTTCATTAGGTTAAAAACTAGCATAGCAACAATTTTTTTCTACTGGCGAACAGTAAATTTCTTGGGTAGTAAAAAATCCTTGGATAGTTAAAAAAATCCTAATTGAGACAGTAAAAATGTCAAGTCCAGCTGGTGTAGTAAATAATTGATCCAGCAGATGATGTAGTAAATAAGTTTATCAGTTATTATCAAGCTAATTTCACTAATGAATTTCAATAATGATTAACCGTTATGTTTTAACATGTCAGAAAGATAATCTATAAAATTTTGATCTTTAATTTCTTGTGACCACTAAAAATATTCTAAACAGATTAAACAGTATCCATAAAAACCCAATTAAAAAATGATTAAATCTGGCCATTGTCAATAAATATACTCCTTTCTGCCTAAGTAAACAATATAAAGACATAGTAAGTAAAGTAAACATTATAAAGACATAGTAAGTAAAGCAAACAACATTGCATCCCTGCAGTCCATGTTGCATTTGAAAGAAAAATAGAAACCTGAGCATGGGACGAATATTGTTTAAATGGTTATTTTCTATTTTCAAATGATGTTTAAATGATTATTTTCCATTTTCAATTTAGTGTTTAAAATGTCATCATCTCAATTGTCGTTGGAACTTTATGATAACTTGGTATAAAATGGAACCTTATAAATTAAACTTAAAATACTTAAAAGTTGCATAGCAGCAATTGTTTTAGTGTAAGAAGCAAGTATTGAAAGAAAGAGTTACATAGCACTCCACGAAAAATGTAACATTCCTACTATCTAATGCAACGTATTATGGTGAGAGCGGTACTTTAATTATTACAAGGAGCTTCAGCTCTAAATACTCACTCATGTGTACTTTCATTTTTTTTGGACTTAGATCGAAACACATTTGTGTAGATACACTTAGTTGGATTGACTTTCTATTTGACATTTCATATTAAAAGTCCATGTTTTATTATTAAAAGTACTTATTCTAATAGAACAAAGTAGAAATATATACATGGAATAGTAGAAAGATTTGTATGGATATATAACTTTTATATAATACTAATAATACTAATAATAATCTACTTTTAAGGTCATGGCCAAGCGAGACACCAAATTGGTGTATGAGACTCCCTTGTTTGTGGGACAAATATATAACTTACTTTTAATATGATTTAAAAGTTACAAGTTCTCTATTATATATGATTTAAAAGAGGTTACAAGTACTATATTATTTATTTGAAGTCAAAATTATAAACTAAGGATTAACTTAACAAATCTACAGATGTTTTGCTTTAATTTATTGGATGTGCAGAAATAGATGAGTGATGTCATTATCTCCTATTTTAATTAGATTAGTGTCATCCAGTGGTGTTTTCTTTTTTCTACTTATAATGAAAAAAAAATTGCAACTTTATAGTAGTTGTCTTTCATTTTCTTTTTTCTAATTATAATGCAAAAAAAAATTGCAACTTTGTAGTGGTTGTCTTTCATTACTCTCTTAAAAGGTATAACCAATAGTTCACATTAGAGAGGAGGCTCTAAAAGCGCAAAGGGACATTTAGTTGTATTTATTTCCTCCTTCACCCATTTTCCATTTTCTTTTTTCTACTTATAATGCAAAAAAAATTGCAACTTTGTAGTGGTTGTCTTTCATTACTCTCTTAAAAGGTATAACCAATAGTGCACATTAGAGAGGAGGCTCTAAAAGCGCAAAGGGACATTTAGTTGTATTTATTTCCTCCTTCACCCATTTTCCATTGAAAATTTGATGGAATTATAATTATTTCTCATAAAGAAATGGTTGAAGAAATAACATTTTGAACCATTCATGCAAAGAAGGCGGATGCCATGGAGTCGGAGTCGAATCAACGTTCATTTGCTCAAGTGACTTGTCAAAACTCTTAGCTGACAAAAAGATGGATAAAGTCGAAAAAGATTAAACATATCAAGTAATCAATGAAATGAATATAATATAATAATATGGTTAAACACAAAGTCTAATGGTGTCTTTTATTTTTATTACAAAAATGTCACTAATCTAACACTAACGGTGACAATTCAATTAAAAATGCTTCTGAACTATCTCAAGCTTTGTTGGGGATTGGTTGAGAAATTTTAAGGTAATAGTTACAGCTCTGAACTATCTCAAGCTTTGTTGGTTGGCCATTGGTTGAGATATTTTAAGGTTTCACATGAGAAATAAGAAAGGACCCACTAATCACAATGTCACAAACATGTGAAGACAATGAGTTATGTGAATTGAATTGTTTGAATTAAAAAGTTTCCAATACTAAGGCATATACAAGACAATTGTATTACAAAGTAATAACGATCAATAATTGGATTCCTTTTTAGCACAACGAAGTACTTGTTAGACTTTACTTGCTACGTTCTATTCCTTTACCTTCTAATGCACAACTAGAAAGTCACAACCACGATGGAATTCTTCCACTTAAATTGATCCATTACACGGGTTGCATATAGAAATGTGTAACGTCCTTAGGCATTTAATACCCAGTATGACAATCTTCTCTGTGGATTTCTTGAAAAGATGAAACCTGGATTGAATTGATACATTGGCAGTGGGGGAAGGAGAAGCTACATGCAATAAGGAGGACAACCAATGTAATGCATCCATCCCATGCTTGCAATAAGGAGGAAAACCAATGTAATGCATCCATCCCTTTTGTCCTTGGATGATAGTGAACAATGTCATTACCATCAGACGAGGCAAGTAGAGGGAGCAACAAAAACCGTGAATTTTTCTATTTTCTCTAGAATGCAGGGCATGAAAAGTAAGAAGCAAGTGCTGGAATTGTACATGTATGAATACATGCATGTAACTTAGTATTCTATCTTTTCTTTTATGCAAAAATTCAAAGGCTAAATTTTTTGCCTTAATTAATTACCTACAACCATGGTGTTTCTGGAGGCTTTACAGAACTATTGGATGAAGAGAGGAATCTTTGAGGCTTCAAGTGCTCTAGGATTTCAATAATTTCCTAAGAATCAGTCAAATGTATATATTTTCCACTTATCTGAAATATTTTTGCTTGTCGAGGAAATAGGGAAATATCCGTTTAGTTGATAAACTATACATGATGCACATAAAATTGGAAAATTGGGATTCAATCATTCAAAACATAAATTGAGCTTGAAATGAAGATAGTTTCCTTGTGCATGTCTTGAACTTGTACTTTGGTTCTTGATCCACATAAGAATCGAAGTGGGTATCCATGAGTTTCTTGGTTATGACCCTTTTCTTCCGTCTATTCGGTTTGAATGAGTTGATGGGAGCCTCAATATCTAATGTTGCCATATCTTGTCACTTCGAGAGGGATCCTTCCCTAGCATTTGCAAACATCATGAGGGAAATATTTTGTGGGTTGATAAAATGTACATAATGCACAAAATATTGGGATTCAATCATTCAAAACATAAATTGAGCTTGAAATGAAGAGAATTTCGGTGTGCATGTCTTGCACTTGTACTTCAATTCTAGGTTCACTAATATTTCTAATACATGATGTTGCTCTTAATACATACATATGTGGTTCACAAGTCATAACATGGATAATGAAAAATGGCATATTATCCATAATATTCTTGTTTTTTACATTTAACATTACAACACCCTCTTCTAGCATAATGTTTTATAAAAACATGTCGACATTGCAGCAATACTGCATACCAACTGCTAGGGAACTCGCTCCCTTGGTGGGAATTCGAAGAGCCCCAATCCTTCATAATTTTGTTGAATCACTTTCTGCAGTTGCCATAGTCCGAGCTTTTAACCAGGAATCATGAGTCATAAATCAAAATATGTCTCTAATTGATGATCATTTGAGGCCATGGTTTCATAATATATCTGCCATGGACTGGCTTAGCTTCAGATTAAATTTACTACAAAAATTTGGATTTTCCCTCTCCTTAGTGGTGGTCAAGGATTTTTAGAATAGTTTTGATTCTAGGAAGCCAGTCTCGCAATTACTGAGATGATTATCTTCCCCGTATTAATATAGAGGACCAAATTCGATCTCCACCAATCTGCACGATCTAGGAGAATGCACTATTGCGACTCGCCCATATCTTGCATGAGAAGGGAATCTATATCCAACAGTGACCACATGCTTGCACGATAAATATACATAAATAGAGTCAACATTTTCGAGATACAAACGGAAAAAATCCCCAGAAAAGAAATAAAAAGGTAGAACGTTTAGGTTGGGCTATTCTGAAATCCTTCTAGAGTCCTAATGCTTTTTTCCCCTGAAAAATGGTTGTTTCATTAAATAAATAATAAGTTACTAAGTTAATGAAACGGAGGAATATTCGAAGTACATTGGAGAAATAAATGGTTTTTATATTAAATAAATAATAAGTTAGTAAAGTTAATGAGACTGAGGAATATTAGTAGGACATTCCATAGGATATTTCGTGAATTTGCTCGGGCATGATCTCCAGTATTATTAAATTGTATATATAATTTATTTTTATTCAACGACTTCAAATCTTCGACGGCTTTGTCAAAATGTAAGTAAATAATTCGATCACACAGTTTATTGATTGAAACTTCAAACTACGCTTAGATTATGAAATTCTTCGACAATATTATTTATTTTATTTTATTTTATTATTTTATTTTTTCTGAAAAAATTGTTATTTCACTAAATAAACAAGTGTTGCATGGAAGCGTAATCCCTGCTAGGCTAGAAGGGGAGTAAATGAGTGGGTTGCAAGTTGCAATACATGTGATATTTATGCAAAATTTAGTATTCCCGAATTAGTTTTATTTGAAATTTATCAAAAATTATTAATGTCTGGTACATGAACGAAGGTTCCTAGGATCTAAGTTTGATAGTACATGAAATATTTAATACATAACCAACGTAACCCAACAATTATAGAGTGACGGGTTGGCGAAGTTGGGGGTTCACATTTTTTAATTTTTATGGTCAGCCTATTCCGTGAAATACATTTTGCACCCAACACTTTCGTCATATCCATTTTGCACCCAACAATTCCATCATATACATGAGACTGAGTAATTTATAGAATATTACAACATTGTAAGAAGATTTATAGTAATTTATATAATGCTATAACACTTGATACATTTTGCACACGGAGTCGCGGGTTCACACTTTTCATGTCCAACGTGTTCCGTGATATACATTTTGCACCAAACACTTCCGTCATATACATTTTGCACCCAAAAATTCTGTCATATACATGAGACTGAGTAATTTATAGAATATTATAACATTGTATGAATATTTATAGTTATTTATATAATGCTATAACATTTTTTACTTAATGAATAGTATAAACAATTATATAAATTTTATTCAATATTTTTTTTTATAAGTAAGATTGTATAAAAGTCTGTCAAAATGAAGGACTACAGAGAAGTTCCATGGTTTCAAGCTGTAAATACTGAGATGCCCTGAGGGGAAACCAACTCAGCCAGCTGAACCGCTTCATAACTGAAGTGTAGACTGTTACTGACACAAAAAGAGTTCAAAATACTAGCCCCTAATGGTGGTTGTTACAATTGTGGAAAGTGTAGATAGAATTACTATAATGACCATGGACAAATTCATGAAAAGTCACCATGCACATGACAAAAGAATAGAAAAAAACAATAGACAGATCGCCAATATGGGTTGTATTGCGATGACGCGACCATGCAGAAGGCACCAAATGTCGTGTCCCCAAGAGGAGGCGGCTCCTCCTCGACTGGTGTCCAGTCCAGTTGCATGGCGTCCTCTGTCTCTGATGGCACGTTCTCTTCCTTCTGCACATCCTCCATTCATGATGGAAGCCTCTCCTCCTCGCGGTCTGCCTCTATGTGGACCAAAGTTTCAGTGCCAACACTGGTGTCGAGGTTGTCGTTGGTTGGGTTGTTTCTTATTGGGTTGCCTCTGTTGGGAGGTGGTGAGCACCCTATAATGTGGAGAGAAAATGCAGGAGTTGAGATGCTTTGTTGTCCAGGGTCTCTAGGCAGAACCAGAGGTTGTCCATGTCCCGATGCAGGTCGAATACCAGGCTCTGCACCAGTGCAAAGCCTGTTTACCACTCGCATTCTGGGTCAGCATTGGAACCGGCTAGAGATTGGGGTTGTCGTTGTGAATTTTAACTGGCTTCCATACCATCCATATGAAATTGGGCATCATGAGGCTGGTCCTGAAGCGACTGGGTGGCCAGAGAATTGGGAGGAGCCAAAGGGCCTGGGTGTGAAATAGAGGCCAAATTTCCTAAAGTTCCTAGGTTGTAGTCCAATGAGGCCCCTGAGCAGTCGAGCCCCTCCATTCTATTGGCAAGGGATGCTGCAAAGGGTAGGAGAGAAGCGGGAATGTGAGTCAACCTCCCCAAGGAGGAGGATGAGGTGGACGAAGAGGAGGAGGATAAAAGGGAGGGAGCAAACGAGGGACGGAGGACCAGGCAGGGTCGGTTTGGATGCTAGGTTGACCAATGTTTCAACTTCCCTCGTAGCCGAGGCATATCTGGGATAGTGGGAGAGAAAAAATGCGCCAGGAATAGAGCAGGAGAGGACAAAAGAAGAGCAGGGAAAGGCTGGGCAGGAGGCCAAAATATGAGAAGAAAAACCAAGAAAGAATGAGCCATTTGGAGCCGCTGGAGCAATTGAAATAGGTCGGGGAGCTGGTGAGGTTCCATAAATGGTCGCACGCGCAGAGTAAAGGCCAAGCGAGGGTGTTGGTATGTCGAAAGGATGCGAAGGCAGAGCAGGGTGCACTGAGAGTAATGGCGTCCTGCCCCAAGAAAGATAAACTTAAATTAATGAGGCAGGTGGGAGGGATTGGCACACGGTCCTCACATGGTCGGTGCCACAGAGGATTGCTCATGGCTGCTCCGCTCGACGCGTATTCTCTACTAGCTCTCCATCTGTGGGAAAGGGAATAAATGCGATGGAGTACAGACATGTGGTCAAGAAGTTGAAGTACATGGGTTCGTTGGAAAAAAGTAGAAAAAATAGTGGTAATGTCTGTTACATATGTTTGTTGACAAAAAACACAAAAAAATTTGACATTCCTGACTTTGTTTTCTTTAAAAGAAGGGATCGTGGACACAATAGAAATTGAAATTTATGAAATGAAAGGTTCCTGGATAGCATAATTTATACATACAAAATATGTAATTTTACAAAGCGGAGCCCTCATTCCATACTTAGCCAGTTTTTGGATGGCGGGTTCTCGGGATGTTAGGGTGAAAATTGGGCTTATGTTATTCCATTCCCTACAAAAAGAACCGATAGTTTCGCGATATACAAACTGACAATTGGACTTCCGGACTATTAGAATTTTAAGGGCATCGTATAAAAAAAAGTAGCATTCTCAAAATAGTATTCTTTACATATGTTTTACATACGCTCATGGACAAAAAACACAAAAAAAGAGTAGTAACATCTGTTACATAGGTTCATGGAGAAGAGCACAAAAGAAACTAGCATTCCCGAAATAACTTTTCTTAAAACAAGGGTTCCTGGACAGCATAAATTATACATACCAAAGATGCAATTTTATAAAGCAGATATTTACTTTTATACATACAAAATATGTACTTTTATAGAGTATGGGGATGACATTTTATAGCGCATGCACAGAGCCCTAAATCAATACTTAGCCATTTTTTGCATCGAGGATTCTCGGGATGGCAAGCTGAAAAATGGGCCTTTGCTGTTCCATGGCCTACAAAGAATACCCAGAGTTCCGCGATATACAAATTGACAAGCGGAGTTCAGACTATTTGAATTGTAAGGGCTTATGTGGCAAGCAGTAAGAAGGACAGGTGGTAAAGATAAAGTAGTGAACACAATTTCATGACATTTATATAAAAAAAAAAAAAATGTCTTACATATTCCTGTAAATTTAAAGAAATATATATAGTTTTTGCATCGTGGGTTCTCAAGTTGGCGGGCTGAAAAATGGGCCTATGTTGTTCCATGGCCTACAAAGAATACCTAGAGTTTTGCGATATACAAATTGACAAGAAGATTTCCGGCTATTTGAATTGTAAGGGCCTCTGTGGCAAGCAGTAAGGATAGGTGGTAAAGATAAAGTAAACACAATTTTATGACATTTATATAGAAAAAATAATAAAACGTCTTACATATTCCTGTAAATTTAAAGAAACATGTGTGTGTGTGTGTGTGTGTGTGTGTGTGTGTGTGTGTGTGTGAAATATGATATGTGAAATTTGAGTGAGTGATTTACCGCATATGTAATTTTGAAAATGACTAGGCAGGGAAAAATATGCACAATTTATACATACAAAATATGTAATTTTACAAAGTAGATATTTATTTTATACATACGAAATATGTAGTTTTATACAGTATGGGGATGATATTTTAAAGAGCATGCACAAAGCCCTCATACCATACTTTGCCAATTTTTGGATGGCGGGTTCTCAGGATGTGGGGCTGAAAATTGGGCTTTTGTTGTTCCGTGGCCTACAAAAAAGCACTGATAGTTCTGCAATATACAAATTGACAATCCGACTTGGGAAATATTTCAATTTTAAGGGCCTCGTGTCAAAAAACTTTAGCATTCCCATATTTGTTTTTACATACGGTCGCAGACAAGAAAACAAAAAAAAATAATAATAACACCCGTTACATAGTTTCATGGACAAAAGCACAAAAAACCAGCATTCTCGAATTGGCTTTCCTTAAAACAAGGGCTCCTGGAGAGAAGAAATTGAAATTTATGAAATTAAAGGTCCCTAGACAGCATAAATTATATATACCAAAGATGTAATTTTAAAAAGCATATATTTACTTTTATACATACGAAATATGTACTATTATAAACTACGAGGATGAGATTTGATACAGCATGGACGGAGCCCTCAATCCATAGTTAGTCATTTGTTGCATTGCGGGTGGAGCTGGCAGGAAGAAAAATTGGCCTTTGTTGTTTCGTGGCCTACAGAGAACACCCAGAGTTCCACGATATACAAATTGACAAGCGGACTTCGGGCTATTTGAATTGTAACGGTCTTTGTGGAAAATAGTATGAAGGACAGGTGGCAAAGATAAAGTTGTGAAGACAAATTTATGACATTTATATATATGTGTGTTTGTGTGTGTGTGTGTGTGTGTGTGTGATATGTGAAATTTGAGTGTGATTTACCGCATATGTAATTTTGAAAATGACCAGACAGGGAAAAATATGCATCAGAAAGGAATAGAATTGAAATAAAATAAACACAATGTCTTCACATTCAGCAAAGATGAAGATAAAAATGTAGGAACACATAAATATATGAGGAGACAAAAGAATAGTTTTATTTTGAATATATGAAAAAAAGAATACTTTGTTACATATTCCTGGAAATTTAAATGCGTTTGTCATATAGACTAGGATTGGGTATCCCGCGGACCATAAGAGAAATATGTACAAGAAATAGGACTGGAAAGAAGAAGTGGGACACCTTAGAGAAAGTAGAAATGGGAAGATATCAATCATTGGTTATAGATTTATATTCAGAAAAGATGGAATAACTGGATTGATAAAGAAAAGACTATGACTATACACTTACAAGCATGGTACATATAAGTAATTTTGGTATTTTCTTGTTGATGCGTATTCCTGTTGATTTCCGTGGTCGACCCGCTTGAATAAATGGACTGATAAACAAAGGATGTATAGGAATGTTCCAAGAAGGAATTTTGTTATTTTCTTGCTGATGCATTTTGTTGTTGGATTTCGTCGAGGACCCACTTCAAGTTCTCTTCAACATATCTTATCAAGGGGGCGACATTGATGTCATTCTGGATTTTAATGCTGAAAAGTTCATTTTCTAATTCAGTGAGATCAATAGAAAAATTACACAAAAATGGATGAATGTCTCCATTTTGCACCGAATAGCGGACTAGCCAGTTGTCCATGTCTTCCTCATGATATTCAAGAATCATGTAAAAAATTTCTAGAGACAAGGCCTTAAAATTATCAAGTTGTTTATCGAAAGCTTGCTTGGTTAATGCCAATGAGTTGACGATTAAGCTAGGGTCCTGGAAGTCGTTTGTCCTTCCGACTAAGTCTATTTTGGATAGCTTTGTGACAAATGTTTCTTTCTTTTATATTGTTTTCTCACATGTCTGGATGATGAGATACAAGTTCTTCACCTTTTCTTTCCAGCATGCTTCTAATTGAATGAGCCATTTTGTCGACGTGAGACCATGTTGTCTTCTTGTCATTTCTAGCATGTTGTTGACATGAAAGGAAAAATGGATGACCGTGTGCAAATAGAAAGTTTCTTCATTTTTAAATCCGTCTACAGAAGTTGGAGAAAGTTATGTGCGTTGTTTCCCACCGAATCCATATTTTGTGATGTTTCCCATGCCTTAGTAATCAGTTCCATTCTTTTGTTGATATTTTTATCCACATATCCTCTACAAGAGGCGAGGAAGTTGGAGGAGACTTTTATATTTTTTGCATGGGTGTAGCGAGTCGAAGGTATGGATATTGCCAAAGGACTACCAAGCAATGGAATAAGAAACAAAGCTTCCTCTAATTCCTTAATCCGGTCCTTTAGTTTGGCATTCTCGGCCTCAATGAATCAAACACAGTCATGAATACCATCTTTGGTTTCCATGTGAAGTTGAGAGATTTTGGACGCCTGCATATTGGTAAGGTCAAGTTCTGAACGATATTTTCTTTTCTTACTTTTGACATCTTTTTTTTCAATAATTAATTTTTTTGATTCGCTTTCAAAAAAAACACTCTAGAATACGAAGGATTCATCTTTGTAAAAAAAATCGGTATCAATTATGTCCATTGGGTAGCCATGTTGAATTGGGTCTCCGGGCTGATCAAGGTTGCAGAATATGATATCTAGATCAGCGTCAAGATCCATGTTTTCACCCTAAATTTTGGGTTGGTTCGCCTCCCCTGCAATTCTTTTTCCCTTTTCCTGCACCAGAAGCTTGCCGGAACTATCAAATTTATGATGGACTATTAATTTTTGGACCTTAGGCACAAAGATGTTCAGTGTATCTATACAAAACTGTTGTAGAACTGCCGCCAGTAGTTTATGAAAGCATCGTTTTTCTCTAGAGGTTGCCTGAAATGAAGAAATGGAGGGTGCAATGTAACCCACCAGAAACGTTGGTTCAATGCGTGCGAATGTAAAATCTACCCGAGGTCTTCCTTCATTAATGACAATGCCTATGCGTGTTGTATGGTGAGCTGGTAGAGGTAAAGCTTAATTATTGCATACTTAGAAGAGCGAAGGTGGTGGTTACGACAAAGAAAATTTAAGGATTGGATGTTTCGTGAAGGAACGAAGCTGATAGCGTGTGAATGGAATTCCATGGTATTTGAAATTAACAGTGGGAAGTGATAAAAAAAGCGTCCGCAAATATTGCATTAATGGGAGAACTTCTCGAGCCTTCTGCCCATCAATGACAATTTATACAGTCCCTGCACAATGACCAATAAGCATTAAATATTTAGAAACAAAACATACATATATATATATATATATATATATATATTACTTCTTAATATGAACACGTGTGAAGGTGATGGAGATGGGGAAGAGCAAGCAAGGAAGCAATGGAAAAGTCTGAAAAGCGGTCGGGCGGACTTCAAAATAATTTTACAGGCGATAGTGAGGACAGGGGAATTGAAAAACACGTAAAATGTAAGAGGGCATGATGGTGCAGTTCAACGGAGGGTTTGTATATTTGCAGAATTGCGGGAAACTGGGTAAGTATGGAAACTGTGATTTTATGTAGGCTTCCAGGGAGCATAGTGAAGGGAAGCATGTACAGTCTTTAGATCGCGGGTTCTCGGGCTGGTGGGATAAAAAGTGGGCCTCTATTGTTCCGTGTCTCGTAAATAGTACCCAGAGTTTCCCAATTACAGTTCCATGATATAAAAATTGGTAGACGAACTGCAGGGTTGGGGAGGCCAAGATGGCAATTTTCAAGTACTAAAATATGAATAATTTAATTAAACAAAATTATGAAATGACTCGCAAGTTTTGATTCTGGTTTCAATTGTAGACTACCAAAGTTTTGGGCATCTGCGATATACAAAATGACAAGTGGATTTGCGCACTGGTTGGATCAACATTCCACTTTTAGTGATTTCGGCGATATACAAATTGACACACATACTCCAAGGTTGGCGGGTTCCCAGAAATGATAAATACATACCAAATATGCAGAGATCCCTTATTCCATACTTAGCCAGTTAGACAGATCGCGGACTTGCGGGCTTGTGGGATGTAAGTTGGGCCTTCAATGTTCCATGTCCTGCAAATAACACCCATAATTGGGCGATATAGAAATTGAAAAGCAGAGTTGCGGGCTAAGTGGCTCATATTATAGCTAACATTATTTTCAAGTACTAAATTATTAATAATGAATATTGATAGTGTACAATTTAATTAAAGAAAATTAGCAAAGGAGTCACAAGCTTCTAGCCTGGGTCCAATTGTTGATCATCGAAGTCTTGAGTGCAAGATTAGATGGACATGCAATGTTCCATTCTAGTGTTTGGGAACACGTGAGCATAGACATGGATTACCAAGTTTTGGATGAAAGATGTACACTCATAACACGGGGAATGAGAGTTTGATAACGCGTAGAGGGGAGCTCGCGACCATAAAATTGGCTAAGGAAACCAAAGGGCTCGGTCAGACTCGCAGTGCATGTTTCATCATTCATGTGGAACACGAATTGTGTGGTGACCAGATCAGTATGTGTAGAAACCAGGGAAAACTAAATATGTACATTTATAAAGTATGTGTTGATATTATGGTAGCTGCGGGAGGTATTTGCCTCCACATGTAAACCTGACGAGAATAGAATATTCTGGGAAGCAAGAAGAAACCCTAATGAGTTGGATAATAACCCTAGAAGACATGTCGTCTCAAGAAGATAACTTGTATTATTTTATTAGCCTCCAAGAGAAGAAGTCTGCCAGAAGAAATAATATATACTGAACAGACAGATACCCAGAATGAGAAGTTGGACCAGGAAGTTAGCCAGAATCAGTATGAATACAGGAGGCCAGTCTTCATTCTAGTAGGAAGTCTTAGAATTGCAGAGAAATACTTGTGCACACTGCAGTGCCCAATTTTTTGCACAAGTTTGAGGAGAGCTGCCATTGCAGCTGTTGCAGCTAGCAGATCATGT
>SNQJ01S0004059.1:42620-53592 GCA_010110895.2 Picea sitchensis | reverse complement strand
CAGAAGAAGTGCCACATGGATATGTTCTAGTTTTCCAACAATGATATAATTTATTGATCAGAGCTACATGAAGCCTTCAGAGATGACTAGTGTTCCAAACTGAAGTACATTTGAAATAAAGCATTACATTATCCATGATGAAGTCTAGAAAGGAGAAAGTGTTTCTCCAATACATATCTCCAAAGATGAGCAGATAAGAAGAATTTTTGATCAAGCGTCTATTCAAGATGAAAGAGTTTGCATACTCAAGCTAGAGCTCATGGAGATGAATTCCTTATTGAAAAAGGAAGAGATGAATCCCAGGTTGGGAGGGAGAACTGATGTATTATTGATTGATGTATATGATGAGAAGATTATTTCTAGTTCAGAAAGTGGATTGAGATTTCTGACGGACAAACATTTTCCAGTTCGAAAAATGGTCCAGATTGTTGATTTACCATAGACAATGACTTCCCATTGTGGTTAACATGGGAAGTGGTCTAGGGAAATCTCTCTTCTTGAGGGTTACTCAAGAATATTGGCCTGCCTTGCCAGACAATGACTTCCCATTGTGGTTAACATGCGGAGTTTTATTTTTTGGAGGTTGGTGCAAGATAGACAGTTCCTCTTGTGGTTAACATGGGAAATGGTTCGGACAGTCATTCCTTAGGGAGGATTCATTCTCTCCAAGTTGCACTTTGTTTAGTGCTGGAGGAATGACTCAGGGTGGGGAATGGTCCAGGTTCAAGAATAAGGGACAGACATTCCTTAGGGCAGACTCATTCTCTCCAGGTTACACTTTTTCTAGTGTCATAAGAATGGCCCAGGGTGGGGAATGGTCCAGGCTCAGAAATCAAGACAGTTATTCTTTCTTGCTTGAGAAGAATAGTCTAGATAGCTCATCATTGATGTTTTACCCTCTGAGGGCAGATGCTCTTCCAAGATATCATAGATGTGAGTGGAAGAATGGCCCAGATGATTCAGTTTATATCATAACATTGTTTCTGTGTAGGTTGATATTAGATGATTGTTATGGAGACTTTATGTCTCTAGAATAGTAGATGTATACTACTGTGGTGGATGTGTTCCACTATTTGTGACTATAAGTCACTGATCAAGTACATGTGTGCTACTTGGTGTGGTAGTGTACCACTGCATTGTAGTTGTGTACTACTATGGATAGACACAGTTTTGTTCTATTGAATGATATTGTTCTAATTTCATTGAAGACTATCAACAGTGTTGAAAATGATTATCAACTATATGGATGATCAATGAACAGAGATTTCCCAGACATAAAATGGTTCAGAACATTTATTCTTCTAGATTAGAAGAATGGCTCTTGTGTCACTCTATGGAGTGAGCATCATGTTTGATTACTAAGATAGAGTACGGTTCTGAGAGATGATGCATTTGATGACACTTATAGTGATGATGGTGATCATGATATAAACATGATATATTCTAGACGACTATGTTGATGCTACCAGGTGAATGGTATGTTTTTGCTCAAGAACATTACCTATAATACATCCCTAGGTAGGAGGGAGTGTTGATATTATGGTAGCTGCAGGAGGTATTTAATTCCACGTGTAAACCTGACGAGAATATAATATTCCGGGAAGCAAGAAGAAACCTTAATGAGTTGGGTAATAACCCTAGAATACATGTCGGCTCAAGAAGATAACTTGTATTAGGTTATCATCCTCCAAGAGAAGAATTCAGCCAGAAGAAATAATATATACTGAACAGACAGATACCCATAATGAGAAGTCATCCCAGGCAGTTAGCCAGAATCGGTATAAATATAGGAGACCGGTCTTCATTCTGGCAGGGAGTCTCAAAATTGTAGGGCAACACTTGTGCACACTGCAGTGCCCAGTTTTGTGCACAGGTTTGAGGAGAACTTCCATTGCAGCAGTTGTACCTAGCAAATCATGTTTTGCTTGGACTATCTCTTGGTTAGGGTTTGGACTATCTTATCAACTCTTGTTGGTGCGCTATCGTTAGGGAAATGTGTGCTACCCTTTGTTTGGCTATCTAGCCTAGGGTTTTCTTCCGGAGTGATTCTCTGTCAAGGTTAAGGTGCTCGGAGGGTGGATTTTTCCTATGGTTGGGTGACAATAATGATATTGTCAATGGTAAAACGAGCACATCCATTATATTCTAACAATATGGACATGAGATTTTACAGAGTATGTACGTATATTGTATTTCATACTTGCCCACTTTCTGGATCGCGGGTTCTCAGGCTAGCAGCCTGAAAAAATATGTCTCTATTGTTCCGTATTCTACAAATAGCACATAGACTTTCACAAAATACAAATTGACAAGCGACTTTGCAGGGTGGTTGAGATTTTATAGAGTATGTACGCTTTTTTGGATCGTGGGTTCTCGGTCTGCCGAGGTAAAAAATGGGCCTCTTTTATTTCGTGCCCTAAAAAAAACATCCACAACATACAAGTGGATTTGTGGACCAATACATACAAAATATGCATAGATCCCTTATTCCATACTTAGCAAGTTAGTTCGATCGCAGACTTGCGGGCTGGCGAGCTGTAAATTGGGCCTCTAATGTTCTGTGTGCTGCAAAAAACATCCATAGTTGGGTGATATAGAAACTGACAAGCGGACTTGTGGGCTCATTGGCTCAGCATAGTATTTATGTTCGATGGCAGACCTGCGGGTTGGTGTGCTCTAAGCGCAAAACGAGAAAATAAAAAAACACAACTGAAAACAAGTTCAAAAAATACAGACATAGTAAATGGAATACTATTTAGTATGGAACATGGACAGAGTTTGATAACACGTAGAGGGGAACCCGCGGCCATAAAATTGGAAAAGGAAACCAAAGGTCTCGGTGCGACTCAGAGTGCATATTTCATAATTCATGTGGAACACAAACTATGTGGTGACCAGATCAGTATGTCTAGAAACCAGGAAAAACTAAATATGTACCTTTATAAAGTATGGACATGAGATTTTACAGAGCATGTACGGATATCACATTCCATACTTGGCCACTTTCTGGATCGCGGGTTCTCGGGATAAAAAAAAAGATCTCTATTGTTCCTTTTCCTACAAATATCACACAGACTTCCGCGAAATACAAATTGACAAGTGGACTTGTGGTGTGGATGAGATTTTATAGAGTATTTACACTTGTTTGCATCGCGGGTTCTTCGTCTTCCAGGGTAAAAAATGGGTCTCTATTCTTTCATGCCCTAATAATAGCATCCAAAAATCGACGATATACAAATTGACAAGCGGATTTGCAGACCAGCACATAAAAAATATGCATAGATACATCATTCCATACTTAGTCAGTTAGTTGGAGCGTGCACTTGCAGGCTATAAATTGGGCCTCTAATGTTCTGTGTCCGGCAAACAACATCCATAGTTGGGCGATATAGAAACTGACAACTGGACTTGTGGGGTTGTTTCAACATAGTATTTATGTTGGATGGAGAACCTTCAGGTTGGTGGGATCTAGGTGCAAAACAAGAAAATAAAAAAACATAGCTGAAAACAAGTTCGACAAATACAGACAGAGTAAACAAAAAGTTGTTTAATATGGAACATGGATAGCAAAAAAGTGCACCTTTGCATGGATTTGTCTACATCTCTGGTTAGGAGTTCTTTGTGGCGTGCAATTATCCTGTTTGTTTCTATGAACAAAAGCACAAATAAAAAGGAATATGAACATAACTTAACATATAAAGGAAAAAGGCAAGTACTATGTACAAATACTAAAAAAAGTAGAATAAACTAAATAGAGAAACAAACAGTTTTTAGAAAGGTGTACCTTTTTTTCTTTTTCTTTTTTTCATAATGTATATTGAACAGTATGTGTAGATTTCACCGAAAACCAAGAAGCTGGATAATTGTTTTGTTTTTTTCTTTTTATTTATTTTTTGTTTTTTTTTGCAATAAACTATACAAATATGCTTTGAAACATAGAAATATCACTTTGCAATATGTTTGATGTATATCTCATAATTCAAGTGCAATACCAATTGTATCATAATTAGAGAAATATGTGTCTAAGATAAATATATTGTATTGAGGAATGGGCACATTCAACCAGACATGGTCAATAAGTGCATTCTACACATGGATTGTGTTGTTCAAAAGAAAGCAGAGACTGTATTTGCACATGTAGTTTTCCAATTCTTTTGTTCTGTCATTATTTTGTAGCATGTCAGTATTGAAGTCTCCTACAAGTACAATGGGCCCGTTCAGATGGAAATGGGCCAATGCATTAGAAATAACATCTACTATGTTGGAGAATGTTGCATGGGGAGCAACATACAGATTCAAAATTGTAACTTTTGTTCCATGGAAGAAATTTTTTGCAAGCACAAATTCAACATTATTTTCTTCGATATGTATATGGTCCAAAATCGGTACATGTTTTTTCACTAGTATCATCACCCCATGTCTAATGTAACTTGATATGCAATTGTTATTTGGGAATTGTTTGTTTTGCATGCATAATGCCATGTGTATTTCCTGCAAGCATAGAATATCGGATTGCATTATATCATAGTCATTCAGTATATCATCCATATGTGCATTTAAGTTGTGTGTGTTAAGTGACAGAATCGATACAGATGAATTTGTTTGTATGAATTGGTAATCATAGTGCAGTTGGCATTTTGCGATGGTCCTCAGTCATTCCATTTCAATATCAACTTTATGTTTCACTTTGAAGTTATCTTTTGTGAGAGGACTTAGTAAATATAAGGAGTCTATGCTTCTGACATGGGACAATGTTGTGTATACAAGTCCATGTATCTGAATTCTAGCAAGCTAGAATGCAACATGATCAAGTGTTAGTCTTTGTGATCTGTGGACTGTACGTGCACAACAAGTTTAATTGGAAACTGTTTTTGAATCTTCACTCGACCTGTCTTTGCTGATGTCGATATTGGATTTGATATTCGCAAAACAGGGGTCCAATCGCTTCTAATTTTTGAAGTATATAGAAAAGACAACTTGTTTGCTTGTCGCTTGCCTATATGCGGTTCATGGAACTTAATACAAAGGACATCAAGTTTTTATGTTTTTGTATTCCATCTGCACCATTGACCAAGTCATCCTGTGAATCATAGTTACAATCATATATTTAAACCAACATTTCTAATTTGAGGACAAGCTGAGAAGGTAAAGTGACTATATGTTCATGACGTGGCACATCCATGGTTGTCTTCTTCCAGGTAAATTGAGTTGATGATGATATCATCACCAGGCATGACTGATAGCATGTGGTTGTTATGCATTGCAACATCCTTATTTTTGTAAAATAGGTAAGGGAACATAAGGTTTGTTGGTGCAGGCCGCAAGCACCTGTAATTGATATATGTTAAGTCATCATATGTTTGGTTGTTTGTGCGCATTCTATTCAGAACTGCAATGAATGTTTCATCTGTCTACCACATTGTAGTATACATCTCAAAGAATTTAATATTGTCTTTCCAGAAGTCATGGATCACTGTTTCCATGTTAATAGTAGGTTGTTCAAATATCAAAGAATCTTGGATGGGTTGTGCCTGGTAAAGATCCCCACAAAAAATCATGTCAATGTTTCCAAAGTATTTCATGTGCACATGTTTTATGCTTCTTAGTCGGTTGTCAATGGAATACAATAACCGAGTGCCAATCAAATATGTTTCATCTATAAAGACAAGATGGAGTTCCTCATAAATCTTAGAAAATGTATCCAACATTTCATTGCTAAGTGGAAGAAACTGTGACTTGTTAAAAGGAATAAAAAATGCAGAGTGGACCATTGTTCCACCTGCATTATATGCACCTTTTCCTATGTATGCAACTATTAGGCCCTTTGGTTTCTTGGGATCAGACAAATTCTTTGAATCATAGATTCGTATAAGAATTTGGAATAGTTCTTTTGCTGTGAATGTCTTCCATGTTCATGCTCCACCTGTAAGGAACAAGTGCACAGGATTGTCAATGTTCAAGTGTTTTTTAAGAGCAATGTCCTTTAGAATTGTTTGTTGTTCATGATTCAACAGACATCTTATTCTATGGTATTCATTATTTTCAATTAGGAAAGGATGTTTTGTGACTTGAAAACCAAGATTGATGCGATTTTCACTTCCCCTTGCTAGAGGACGAGGCAAATCTTCTTGAAATTCATAGGACTCAGAAAGAGTTCTGGTTGTTTTTTGGTTTGTGAATGTATGATCATGGTCGTCAGGGTTTTCTAGGTCATTAACTGCAACTTATAGATCAACCCATGTTGGATTAACATTGTAAGTAAATATAGCTTCATTGATGTGCACTATAGTCTTAGATGCAACATACACAGCCTCCCATGTAGGTAAGCTATGTTTTAATGTCTCTTCATTTTCATGGAACAGAACGTACAACAATAGTTTTTCTCTACAATATTTTTTATAGTCACAATGTTTATTGTATTTGACAAACCGTATGACATAGGGTTTTCTTATTTTTGATATGGGTGCACCATTTTTTTTGTAATGCGATACAAATTCTACTAAGCATATATGCCTAATAGGAGATGGATGTTGGAGGTAATAATCAACAATAGAGAGACATAGCACGTTTTCTGAATTGTCAAGCTCTTGTTGTAGTAAAACCGGTGGTTTAAGGACAAATGTGCATTTTTCAAGAGGAGATGTTTTTATGAAGACACATTTTCTTGAACTACATGTGAGAGGCATGGAAAGTGAAATGTGAACTGCTTGCTGAGCAGACATTTGTTGAAGATTAAGCAATGTATTGCCAGGTGCGTGTATCATTTGTATCACATCAATATGACTTCTTTCATGTTCTTTGTGTATTCTTCTGAATGCACTTGGCATAGATTTATCAACCTTTGTCATATACGAAGTACAGTAGGATGTTGCAACATATGCATTGAGCACGTACCATGCATCTGTATTTTCTTTCCACGTAACTGGCATGTCCTTGGAAAAACTGTTGTTCCAAATATGGGAAAGATTTCATTTGAGGAAAACTGTTGGTTGCATAAGAATACATTGTATGGCTTGGATGTACTCATCTTCTGATAGATTTACCTCTGTCAAGAAGGCATCGAATCTCATCAGCTCATCAAATTGTCCTTCTTCTAGAAAAACGAACAATGATTTATATTTCTCAACAGAAAAATTGTCCTCTAAACTAAGTGGCTCTATGATTATTGTATCTCTCATTGATGGCACAGGAAACTTGTATCTACAATGCAATTTTTTTTCGTTTTCTACAAATTCATGTATGGTAATGTCTATGGAATTTGGCGAGTTCTGGATCCAAATGATCTGTGTTGCATGTTATGTGTTTATCCACAAATTGTTCAAATTCGGAATTGCTATCAACTCCATAAACTGGTGCACCCTCTATCCATAACATTGCGTGGTCATGCTCATTTCCCCTATTTTGAAACTCAGTTACAAAAAAGTAGTCCGATATTTTTTTGAAAAATGTTTCATCATGGCATATCAATTGTCTCAAAGCATTTATTCTATGTCTATAGCAGCGAGTACATGTTACTGGGTCTTTTCTTATGAGGTAGTTAATGTCATTATTTTCCAGGCCACTGATTTCTTTTTCACGTTTTCTCTTCCTATGTAGGTCAGATACGACAATGACCAATGGATCCTAACAATGCTCTACACTTGTAAATGTGACGAAAAATGTTGGCAGGCCCAATTGCCGGATCATTGCAAAAATATTTTTTTTTTGTTTTGTTGCAAATAGTCAGGGGAGGTGCGAATGTTTTTGAAATCTATGTACCCAATATCAGATTTTTTTCCAGGTTTACTTTGTACTTCATGTCCTTAGCCAAAAAATTTCTTCCTTGTAACTTACCTTTTCTTATTCGGACCCACATGCAGGAGAGAACTTGCTCTATTACTATGCACATTGTTTTGAAAAACAAATTTGTTATGTGACAGGAGAAGCAATTGCTTGAATGTAGAATCTCCCATCGGACTATTTTATGATAACTGAATCATTCTGTGATATCAGTTCCATGTGCATCTCCATAGAAGAGTGTTGGAAAGTCCATTTCCTCAACGAATTTATCCTTGAATATTCCAGGTGGACACTACCCCTCAGCAGGTGCAATTTCAACAATCTTGTCTTGCAAATCACGAATGCACTGTGAATCGGTGAATCCATGCACCAATATCTCAATGGGTGTTTCACTCTCCGATTCATCACTTCTATCAAATTCACTAGGATTTTCAAAAGTGTTTGTAGAGTTTCCATCCTCTTCTACAAGAACATTGTTCCAGTTGTCATTTATACAAATGTTATGTGCATTGTACAGGGCCCTCTAACATAATTCCTTTAATGATTTCATAATATCATGCACATGCACTTTGCCTATCTGATAGGCATTTTTGTATCGCAAGCATCTTTTCAGAGCCACGACAATTGTCATTGTATTGTTAATGAATTGTGGCAAGGATCTTTGCACAACATCTAGTTGAACATGCACATTAATAATTGATCCTGTTAAGCCCATATGGGGTCGTTTATAGCCCCAAGGCCTGATTTGAGAAAATGAAATTTGGAGAGAGACAAGTCTCTCCTCAAGTTTCGTAAGAACACTTACGTATGGTAGTGGTTCACTACATCTTATTTGGTCAGGGGTTGCAGATTGTGGCAATTTTCCATTTTCAAGCGACCATTTGCATGGAAGACAAATTTTTCCACTAGAAAATGCTTTATCGTGCACTGTCAACTGGAGGTATTCTACTTGCAAAGAAGCCATGAAAGACTTGTTGTTTTTTGAGAAATTCAGTTGCTAACAAATTGCACATGCAATGGAAGGAGTATCTTTAATTTGTTTCATGTACGTTTGTCTTGCATTTTTCTTTCGCAGGGAAGTATGGGTAGAAACTGTTTCTTGGTTTTCATTGTGAGTAGTCCATGGTGTTTCTGCTAGCCCATGAAATATGAATGTTGCATGACCATTCTGGGATATGCGACCACACAAGTTTCTATTGTTTTGTGCACGGACAAGTTTCTTTAGATTGTGATATGTGTCTTTCTCTCTAATAGGAAGCACGACAATGTATTTATTTCTCTCGTGCATGACATTTTTTAATTTTTGGTAACTTACTCTACGTTTCTTTCCCAAGGGCACGATGAGATGATGGCAATTGGGATGAATTTCACTCTGATCCAGGTGCTAATAACCTAGTCTATGTTTTTTGTTCAAGGCCTGTGTGGCCTCATCACAACTGGGATGAATTTGACGCATAATGTTTTTCAAGTTGTGATAACTTACTCTACATTTTTTGTTTAAGCCCTATATGGGCTCATCACAACTATGATGAATTTCACGCATTGTTTTTTTTTCAAGCCCTCTATGGCCATATCACACCTGACAAGAGTTTCATTCTCACTAAAAATCATGTCACGTGCATGCAGATTCAATGCGGTTTGGGTGGCATGGACATACAACCTTGAACCACCTATATGTCGAAGCAAAGGTTCATAATGGATATGTGTTGTATCATTTTTCAATGAGAGGATGTCAAATGTTCGATCGTAATTTGAATCAGTAAACCAGGAATGGACAGTGCCATCTGGCAACACCAACCAAACCTGGATATTTACTCTGAATATCATAAACAACCATTGGAAATAGAATCTGCAATCCTCCATATTCCCTTTTTCATACGGAAGCACCATGTTTACAAGGTATTCCTGCCAAGTTCCAACTGTCGACATATTTTCCTGAAGATATGGAAAAAGGTGTTGAAGCAAGCACCTAAAAGACTATTGGCTATTTCCTACAATTGCATTGCAAAAGGACTACACAGTGAAAATCCATAGTGACTACACATCAAACTCCGCTGCTACTAAACAAAAAATTGCATTAAACAAACTATCTCCACAGTTAGACACAACATTTGTTGCCAATTGTAAACCATGGCAATATATGCAATGCATAATTCATTCCCACTGTGATTCAAGGTCTTTGAAAAAGAGGGACAAGTAAACAAGAGGTACTTCAACATTGCATATGGACATTTTTCTGTACAGGAGTGGTTCATAATGACCATTGACAGCATTGGAATCATGGAACAAGATGCAATATGGATTGTCAGAGGCAACTTTGTTGAATAGTAGATATCTTCTTTTTCTTGTCAATGACCATATTCCAACCGATATATTGAGCCAGTTAGATAGCCACCATATACAAAATGTGTCTCCCCAAACTCCCCTCTCATGTGCAGGCAAAGATGGAGATGCAAACAACTGCATCTTTGAAAAATACGTAGCAACATCATGTATTCCATGCAATTGCCGAAGAAAATTAGATTCAAGTTCGTATTCATAGGAGTTCAATGCCTCTACATCGCCATTTTTTAACAGGCCAAGAAATAATCTATCAATCCATTGCGCAACTCGGTCAACGAATACCGAAAATGCAACAGAACCTAGAATGTATCAAAAAGGCAATCTCCTGCAGTATACAAGAATGCATCCAATCTAAAGAGGCCATTGTTATGCAAAGCCACGTCAATGATGCCATGTATAATGGACTGTGTATCTATTTCATATGACCCAACATCTATTACTTCCATATTCTCAACTCTGATTTTGAACCTGTTTGTTAGATAGTTTCACATTGTCTGAAAATAGAGAAAAGGGGGGAAAACAAATAATAGCACCCCCCCAAAAAAGGAAAGCAAAATAGAAAAACTACAAGCCCGAAACTGGGTACCAAACAGAAGAAACAACGCAAATAAATAACACCATAAATATACTCGGCAGAAAGACAACGGGTGGATGCAGTTTTCTGGTCAAAAGAATAAAAGCATTCACTGCGTCTACTATTGGACACACCTACCATACTTAGAGGGGGCGGGGGGGTTGAATGAGTGTGGGGATCTTTTTCCCAAAACTTCCCTCTTACACAAAAACTCCTTAGTTAAAATTTAAAATTTGATCATTACTCATTCCTGTCATTTATAATTAGTTATATGTG
>SNQJ01S0004059.1:0-23345 GCA_010110895.2 Picea sitchensis | reverse complement strand
AAGCGTTTAGCCCAAAGGGCTAAGCGCTGGCCCCTCTCCTCCTTTATGCACATAAAACCATACAATATAATTAATATTATGGGTTTTATAACATAAAAAATAATGTGGCACATTGGTAAAGGACCATTGTTAAAGCTTTATATTGTGGGGAGGTCCAGGGGTCGAACCCCATGGCCTCCATAAAAATTTTACCAAACAAACCAAACACCAACAACCAATAAAGGGGTGCCACGTGGCAGCCCATGACTGGGCCACGTGGCACTACGTCATTTGACCTAATATGCCACGTGTCACAAAATGATTTGCCCAGATGTCAGCCAATCCAAAACTGCCACGTCATCTCCTGCACAGTCAGCATGCTGATGTCATCAGCGTTGACTTTTTGACCAGTTGGCCTTTGACTTTTTCCCTGTTTGACTTTTCGGTCGGAACGCGATATCTTCTCCATACGGACTCCGTTTGACATAAAAATTATACCACCGGAATCGGGAAGACGAGCCGGACGCAATGGTGTTGGTTTCATCAGATTCTGAGCACTTTCATTTTTGAGCATTTTTCAAGCCCTGATAGGCTTCTGAATCCGATTTCGGATCACAAAACCACATTATTAAAGGTGGTTCATATACATTGATTGTTTCTAATAATTTAAGGAGGTGGAGAATGATGTTGATCGACATATATCAACCGCATTTAATAATGTGTGCGTGCTAGTTAATATTGTTGATTTATTTTTTGTCCATTAGGTTTTTCTTGGGTGGTTGGGAGGAATTATCGTTAACCTTCCCACTCAGGTTCAATTCCCACATCCTTGAAATGAGGTGAAGTATTGAGATGTTTTCCCAATCCAAAGGATTTCTTTAAAGAACGAAACATGACCATATGATTAGAGAGTCATAGCTTTAACCTCAAACTAGAAAACATGTGTTATAAGAAACTAAGAGTTAATGTTTCAAACTCAAAATTCATTATTTCCAATGGTTTCACCATGGTGTTGTAGATTGATTCACTTTTGAAATATATGTTGTTATTTCCAATGGTTTTCACTATGGTGTTCTAGATTAATTCACTTTTAAAATATGGCCTCAACATGGTCAAGGGATGAGACCTTGGACTTAGGATTTAAATGAATATCTTATGCATCTAGGAAAAATAAAAAACCTTGAACCAACACACATGACCTCCCAAAGGGATCCTTTCCCTCTGAGAGGGAATATTGGCACTATTGGTAATTTTTTTGAACTAGGTATTAGCATCAAGCCCTAGAGCATGTTGATATGATAAAACTTGGGAATTAGGCCTAAACAGTAGCTTATTAGGCCCAAACAACATGAATGAGGCCTTGAACCACCACACATGAGCTTTGTGTGGGATATTTGTCCTTCAAGTGGCCATATGGGCATGACTAGAAGGTTTTCAGCACCAAGGATGCATCATAAGTCCTTGGACATGATCAAAGGAGGAAATTTGGGCCTTATTACCTAAAATAAGCTTTTGGGCATCTAAATATAATAACAATTCCTCAAACAACCACACTTGACCTCTTAATATTACAATTTTCCTTCTAGTTGGGATATGGGAACCATTCAAAAGTTTTGAACACTAGGTATGGGTCTTGGTGCCTTAGCCATGGATGGGAAAGGAAGCTTAGGAATTAGGCCCTAAAGGTATCTTTTAAGTTTCAAGGTCCATGAATGAGGTTTTGAACCACCACAGATTACCTCACTATAGGATCTTTACCCTGTGACAGTAGATACGAGCTCCATTAATAGTTGTTTTTCACTAGGCATGGGTCATGGGATCCTAAACATGGTCAGGATAGGAAATTGAGGCCTTATGCCCTCACAAAATATTTTATACATATATGGCCTATAAGGTCACCTTTAACTAGCACACATGATTTCACAAGGATGTCCTTGGCCTTGATTATGGATATGTGTTAGGGACCTAACCTCTCTAACCCCTTACGTCGGTATAATAATATTTTTTCCATGTAATAAAGGTTGACGTTAGTTAATAAGTCCTATTTAATAAATGTGAACAAGTCAATGTAAGAAGACCTATTAGAAGCTTTTTCTTCTGTAAATATCCTCCTCTAGAATGTTCTTTAGAAGATAGAATTAGTATAAATAAGAGTAGGGGGCATGAGAAACTTTGTCTTGATAATTATTGTAATAGAGATCTATTGGAGGTTTCCCCCTCGAAGAGGCAAGTGAACTTTTATTTCTTTGAATAAAGGTATCATTTTTGGTGTCTCTCTTCTCAATATTCTGTTGTTCCATTGGTATATGTTGAATATTCTTCTTTCTGCATATTATATTACATCTGGTACCTTATAAGTGGTATCAGATAACTTTTCTTGGTAGGAATTGTGGGTTAATTTTTTCAGGGTAGAGACGTATTATGGCATCTTAAAAATACAGTGATATGTCATTCAACACATAAATCCACGGTCCGAGAAGCATACATGCAGAAAATACAAGAGGTTTTTAGGTTCACATTGTTGGACACCCTTGTAACCTGTGTTGGTACGCCTTCGAGTGGTTGTGCATCAAACAACACATGTATATAGACTGACCTAGGTATCCTGAAACCCTCGATATATCAACCAATCAGTCACCTAACTACTATAGTTCCACCGAGAAAAACACTCGGGAAGATAATATATTACCTAGGTAATCGGGTAGTATGACTAAGGGTACAATCTAGCCTCCTTAGTTGGTGCCCTAAGATATTGGGCCGAGTACTAATGTTTGATCCCATATGTATATCAAAGAGATATAGCATAGGGAAAACCCTTGTTTGTAGAAAAATTGAACACCTTAACCCTTGGGACGAAAATAGAACATAAAAGGAAGATACAAGATCTATTGTCATGCAACCTTGCCTCCTACATTTGGGTTGCGAAATTACTACACATTTATTCCTATTAAGAATTTGGGAATTTCACCACTACATTATTATTCAAATCGAAGTATAAATCCATAAGAGAAACAAAAATGAGTATAGTGGTCCTGTCGAAACCCTTATTTGGGAACTATCCCATTGGATTCCTCTCTTTTCCCTAAATACCATGGTACCTATATTTTTTAAGACATTTTTTTCGTGGACCCGACCGCCTTTCCTGGCACCCTTATTTGGGCCCTATCCCATTGGATTCTCCTTTTTTCCATGATCATCATGATACCTATCACATGCCAACATTTTCTTTGTGGTCCCACCCACTCTTCCCAAAACCCTTATTTTCCACCTATTCCATTAGCTTCCTCTCTTTTCCCTGCCTTTTGTGATACCCCTCACCTGCAATTTTTTTGGTGTGAACCCACCTACCCATTTTTTCCTCTGCCCAAATGGCCACCACCCACACCCAAGAACTCAATACCTTGATTTCATAAAACCTCCAGAACAAGGAGAACATCAAGACTCTGAATTCCAACATTAGTAGACTCCCTCTGTTCAGACCCTACATGACCAATGTGCCCTCATCAAAGACATCAAAGACACACTCGACTAATTGATGGGACGCTCCTTGAACCCTACCTGTTCTGAACAACCTTCCTACCAGGAAGACAATGACTCTTCTGATTACCAAGGTCCTCATTCCACCCACCTTCCTCGAGACCTACGCCTTCCCGGGATTGAGGTGAAAAAATTTGATGGCTTGGATCCCACAGGATGGGTCACTCAAATGGAAAATTATTTCTCTTTGCATGGAATTACTGATGATTTAGCCAAGCTTCGTTATGGTATCCTAAGTCTAGATCCGGAACACTAACAATGGTGGAAATGGCACAACAAGGAATGCCAAGGGTATGCTTCTTGGATACAACTTTTTGCACATCTTTATGACTGCTTTGACTCCGACACCCATCATTTAGGCCATTTGACCAAGTTGAAGTAGTATGTGACAATGGAAGAATTTATTGCCACCTTTGAGAACTTGGATTTTATAACAAAGGGCATGTTAGATGTCTTCTTTCGAGAATGCTTTATCAATGGCTTGAAATATGAAATTTTTTCCCATGTTCTCATGGCCCGCCTCCAGGCTTGGTTGGAATATATTCAACAAGCCAAGGAAGCACAACCAATTATCTCCTCCCAAACAATAAAACCATATTTTATTCCTCTCCCTAAACCAACGAATCCCACCCCTCCTGCAACCCCCCTCAAGATCCAAAAATTAACATGGGAAGAAATAGATGAATGCCAACTCAAGGGTCTTTTCTATAATTGTGATGACAAATATTTTCCAGGGCACAAGTGTAAAGATCAAATATTTTTATGGCCATGGCTGAGGATCTTTATTAATAGGAGGAAATTGTTCCCTCTGTGGAGGAGCTATCACCACCAGTTGATCTGACTCCACCCTCTAATCCACCAAAAGTTGAACCAATGATTTCACTAAATGCCCTCATTGGCTTCTTTTCTCCCTAGACCTTCAAGTTAATTGGTTACATTAATATTTGGAAATTCACCATCCTTGTTGATAGTGGCAGCACCCATAATTTTATTCATCGCCACATTTTCCAAGAAATCAATTGTTATATCCATACAATCAATAATTTTCAAATAATTATTGCTAATGGAGGTTCCATGAAATGTGGAGGACATTGTGAAAATTTGCAGCTCCAAATTTTCCAGTATCACCTAAAATCCCATATGATTGCTATGGACATGGGTAGTTGTGACATTGTTCTCTATGTAGAATGGTTACACACTCTTGTACCCATTATCATGGAATTCAAGGAATTAACCATGTAATTACAATAGGATGGAAAATAGTACAAGTTCCAAGGCATCAGAACATGCTCCCCTGAGATCATCAGTTCCCATTGAATCGAAAAGCTCCACAAAAAAGGTTATTCCAACATTATTTCCCAACTCCAATCTAGTCAAGCCATTGAGACACCCTCTGTGCGTCCCGACCTCTAATTTATCCTCTCCAAACACCAAGTTGTTTATACCACTCCAAAGATACTTCCCCATTCCCATGGAATCCATGATCATTCCATTCCTTTCATACCGATAAATATTCCTCCCAATGTTCTCCCTTATCGTCATCCCTTTTCCCAAAAGAATGAAATTGAGAAAATCGTTCAAGAATTTCTTGAAGTGGGTGTTATTCATCCCAGTACCAATCCTATTCTACTCCTTTGGTCATGGTAATTAAGACATGAGGTATTTTGATAATGTGTCCTAATTTTCATGCCCTCAAAAAACTCACAATCAAAGAAAAAATCCACATTCCTCTCATTGATGACCTATTGGATGAATTGAGTGGTGCTCAGTACTTCACCAAACTTGATCTCCATTATATATACCACCAAATTTGTATGAAAGAGGAAGACATTACCAAGATTTCATTTAGAATTCATGAGGGTCACTATGAGTTCTTGGTAATTCCCTTAGTCTTGTGTAATGGTCCCTCCACTTTTCAAAGTCCCATGAATCATGTATTCTGTCCTTTTCTCTGTCATTTTTTCTTAGTTTTATTTTATGATATTCTCATCTATAGTAAAACCTAAATATTCCATCTCATCCATGTGGATCCAGTATTTCATCTACTCTCTTAGCACCAACTTTTCCTCAAACAATAAAAATGTGTCTTTGGAGACTAAGAAGTAGAGTACCTGGGTCATATTGTCGGAAATGATGGTGTATAGGTGGATCTTATGAAAATTGAATCTATGCAGGATTGGAATCGCCCTAAATATTAAGAGATTGGGTGGTTTTCTGGGTTTAATGGGATATTATAGCAAGTTTTTTTGATAATTATGGAAAATTTGTAGCCCCTTTCACTACTCTCCTTAAAAATAATGCTTTCACTTGGACTCCATCTTTTGATCAATCCTTCCACATATTGAAAGAAGCTATGTGTAAGAACCATATCCTAGAACTTACTGACTTCACAGAATTTTGTACTGGAATGTGATGCTTTCGAGAAAGGAATTGGGGTCATCCTCATACAAGATGGCACGTCGTTGGCCTTCACTAGTAAACAAATTTCAGAGAGACATTTGGGCCAATCCATTTATGAAAATAAAATGTTATATATTCTGCATGCAATGGATCTCTGGCGTCCTGACTCCTTATCTATTGGGGGAACACTTCCAAATCAAAACTTATCATCAGAGCCTCAAGTATTTTATGGAACAATGAATCTCATCCCCAGAGCAAGAAAAATGGGTGACCAAGATATTTTTATAAGATTATGAGATCATTTATAAGAAGGGAAAGGAAAATGTGGTTGTTGATGCTCTTTCCAAGAATTATGAAGAAGAAGGGTCCTTCTTTTCCCTCTCCATTGTACCAGACCGACTCCATGATGTTTGTTAGGAATGGCTGCAAGACCCAAACATTTATCTCCTAATCCAACAACTGCAACACCATTCTTTATCTTATCCAAGGTACTCTCAGCACAATGAATAAATTCACTACAAAGGTCGTTTGTATTTAAGCCAATAGTCGCAACTTAAATCCACAGTGATTTATGAGCTTCATGCTTCACCCATAGCTGGACACTCAGGGTTTACCAAAATGTATGAATGGGTCAAACGTTCATTTTTTTGGCATCACATGAAGCAGGATGTCTTCACCTTTGTGGTCGAATGTGATGTCTATCAAGGAAACAAGGGAGAAACAATCAAAGCTTTGGGCACACTCCAACAACTTCCAATTGCCCCTACTATTTGGAGAGACATTTCTATGGATTTCATTGTTGGCTAACCTAAATCAGGAAATAAGTCAGTCATCATGGTGGTGGTCGATCGTCTGTCCAAATATGCTCATTTTTGTGCTCTTCAATACTCATTCACTGCATCCACAGTGGCTCAAATATTCATGGATAATATTTTCAAACTTCATGGAATGCCTTATTCTATTGTCTCTTTCTGAGATCCAACCTTCACCAACAAACTTTGGCAAGAATTGTTGAGGCTCTAGGGAACTTGATTGCATCTCAGTATTGCCTATCATCCCCATACCAATGGCCAAAATGAAGTTGTCAACAAGTTTTTGGAAGCATATTTTTGGTGTTTTGCATAAGACCGACAAAACCAATGGGCTCAATGTTTACCCCTAGTTGAATGGTGGAACAACACATATTATCATACAACTACTCACATGAATCCTTTTGAAGCAGTATATGGCCTAAATCCCTTGTCATTTCTCTCCTACATGACATGTGCCTAAAAGGTTCAGGAGGTTAACAAAAATCTGACAATCCATGAGGCCATTCTTCATACACTCAAAGAAAATTTGGTCCTATCTCAGAATCACATGAAGAAACAAGTATATCAACATCATTTTGAATGTCAATTTGTTGAAGGGGACCAAGTGTTTATTTTCTTGCAACCTTATAAGTAGACTTCACTCAAATTTGAAAACTGACAGAAACTTGCTCCCAAATTTTGTGGTCCTTATAAAATTCTCAAGCACGTGGGGAAAGTGGCCTACTAGTTAGCTCTTCCCAATCATTATAAGATCCATCCCATTTTTCATGTCTCATGCTTAAAGAAAGTGATTGGAAATAAGTTTCAAACTTAGACTAATCTCCCTGAGTTAGATGAAGAGGGTTCCATTTGGTTTTATCCATAAGCAGTCTTGGAACAACGAGAGTGTCATCTCCATCATCACACCATCAAGGAAGTGCTAATTCAATGGAAATATACAACTCCAAAAGATGCCACCTGAGAGTTGACCACCATTCTATAACAATTCCCTCAATTCAAGCCTTGAGGACAAGGTTTTTCTGTAAGGGGGAGGGCATGTTAGGGACTTAACCTCCCTAACCCCTCACGTAGGTAGAATAATATATTTTCCATGTAATAAAGGACAACATTAGTTAATAAGGCATATTTAATAAATGTGAACGAGTCAATGTAAGAAGACCTAATAGAAGCTTCCACTTCTAGAAATATCTTCCTCTAGAATGTTCTTTAGAAGATATAATTAGTGTAAAAAAGAGTAGGAGGCATGATAAACTTTGTATTGAGAATTATTGTAATAGATATCTACTCTACTAGAGGTTTCCCCCTCGAAGAGGCTAGTGAGAATTTCTTTCTTTGAATGAAGGTTTCATTTTTGGTGTTGCTCTTCTTAATATTTTGTTGTTCCATTGATATCCGTTGAATATTCTTATTTTTTCATATTATATTACATTTGGTACCTTACAATATGAGTACTAGTAGGTTTTTTTGAGTATTGGGAATGGGTGTGAGGGTGTTAACCATTATTAGTGGAGGAATCTCAAGCATTAGGTTATAAAAATAGCTTATGGGGCTCAATATCCATGAATGACACCTTGAACTACCACAAATGACCTCTCAAGGGTATCTTTTTCCATTGAGTGAGGATATGGGTACCATTAGGATATTTTGAGTACTAGGCGTGGGTCTTTGGGCCCTTGAAATCGCAAGGGGAGGAAACTCAAGCCTTAGTCCTTAAAGAAATCTGCTAGTCATCCAAGGCCAAGAATGATCTGTTGAACCACCACAAAGGACCTTTCTAAGTTATTTTTCCCCTCCTAACGGGGATATTGATGCTAATAAGAGTTTTTTAGAACTAAGTATGGGTCTTCGTTCCCTAGACATGGTTGGGGAAACAAACCTAGGCCCTATGTCCTAAAGGAAACTTCTAGGCATTTAGGGACAATAACGATGCCTCGAATCACCACACATGAACTATTGAGGGAATCCTTTACTTTTGAGTGGGGATATGGATGCCATTAGTATTTTTTGAGAATTAGGTATGGGATTAAGGGCATTGGAAATCATTAGGGGAGGAAACAATGACCTCAATCCCTAAAAGGATATTTTAGGCATCAAATTCCAAGAAGGGCGCCTTGAAAATGACGCATGGTCCCTCAAGGGTATTCATAGCCTAAAACAAGGGATAATGATGATATTTGGTGGTTTTGAGTAGTAGGTGTAGGTCTTGGGGACTTGGACATGCTAGAGGGAGGAATCACATGATTTAGGCCCTAATGGAAGCTTTGTGGTATATAATACCATGAATGATGCATCAAATCACCAAACATGACCTCTTGAGGGTAGCCTTGACCTCTGAGCATTTTCTATGGGTCTCAGGGCCTCAACATTGTTGAAGGATGATACCCAATCCTTAGCACATAAAGAAAATATCCAGGCATATAGGGATAAACACAATACCTTAGACCACCACACATGACTTCTCAAGGATATCCTTAGCATATGAGTGGGGATATGAGGAATGACACTAGGTATAGATATCAAGGTCCTAAACATGGTTGGGGAAAGAAGCTTAGGCCTTAGGCCCTAAAAGAAGCTTCTAGAAATCTAAGACTGAGAAAAACACCTTGAAGAATCATACATAAAGCTAGGTTATACTGATTTGAAACTATATGTTATTAAAATATGTGTATCTAAATATAAAAAATGTTTATTATACTTTTTACATTCAAATAGTATGTTAAAATGTGATGAAGTATAATAAAGAAATGTCAAAATCTTATGAAAAGAACATTGACATTGATGCAATTTTTTTTCTTAGATTTTTATCACATTCTAATGCAAATAGAAATAGTTTATGTTTCATTATCCCACACCCCCTTCTTAATTGTGTTAAGATATAGAAAGAAAATAAGAAAAACTAATACTTTATATGTTAGGTTAAACTTGATTGCACTTAGTTTTTTTAGCCCATGGTTTCACAACCCATGGATTGCTTGTAATAAAGTCTTTAAAAGGTTAGTGATACTCCATTGTAATGTGTCAATTTGAGTGGTGAAGGCTCACTTGGTTGGGGCTAGGTTATTGGTTAGCTTGGTGCATTTTTATTTCTCTTCATTTGGTATTAGAGAGCCCATGGTTTCACAGCCCATGGATTTCATGTAATAAAATCTTTAAAATGTTAGTGATACTCCATTGTAATGTGTCAACATTGTAATGTGTCAATTTGAGTAGCGAAGGCTCACTTGGTCGGAGCTAGATTACTGGTTAGCTTGGTGCAATTTTATTTCTCTTCGTTTGGTATTAGAGCGAGGTTTGTGATGGTAGATCTCTCTTGCGAGAGAATCCCTAATTAAGTTTCCTAGATTTGCATGGTAAAGTGCAGATCAAGCGTGGTTGGAATGTTGGCAAGGTAAATAGAGTTGAGACGTGCCTAGATCAGGTCAATCTGGTTGCAACGTGCCCAGATATGGTAAACCGAGCTGTGAATACCATGATAGAATGGTCAAAGGTGAGTTTCTTGGAGATAACCGAGATTGAAGATGTGATAATATAATCGCAGGTGGATTTTTGAGATGGAGGATATATCTCTACTTGTGGCGGATTGTTGTAGGGCCGGCTGTTATAGATTTTTCTACCATACTTATAGTTCGATGAGCCATAAAATGTATTGAAAACCCTTAGTCAAATCGAGGGGTTCTGCTCGGACGCAACGTTTTGTGCGTAAGACAGAATGTGAGTCCACGTCCAAGTTTTGGTCGTCGTGTGGTGGTCAGAAAGTAACGACAAGGGTTTGGTGGATAGTGTGGTTGGGCTCTGCAAAATCACTGAAGCCATAATTGCAAGCAGCAAGAGTTGTCCAAAGGGATAATCTTTGATATCCTTGGCGTTAATAATCGAAAACCACCTCATAACAAAAAGGCACCAAAGTAAAAAGTTCATGAGGGCCATGGGCAAGCGAGTAGAGGTGGTGGTTGGAACTAGTGCTCGTGGTTGTGCAACATGATGGAAGAGCCATGGGAGATGGATATGAGATTGCAGTCGTTAGCGACAAAAATATTACAATAAGCGGTGGAGGTCAAGTAGCACAAAATGGTGATGACAACGTTGAAGAGGAACTTGAAGAATCTGATGTCGTTGGTAAAATGGCATAAAATTTATGGGTTGTAGGGGGTTAGGGATTTGTATATGAGTCACAAGCCCTAGCTTTTAGTCGAGACACATATGAATGACAAAGGGAAAGAGAGGCAGATCAGAAGTGGCATGGTGCCGACGCAATTGGTTATTTCCATAGGTGTTTCTTGTGATTTGGAAATGAAAGCAAATGAGGATGACAATTGGGTTTCCTAGAAGATGCTCGAATCGAGTGATAACAGATCTGAATGTTCGACGTTATGAATGTGAAGTCCACGGATTAGAATGAAATATTGTGAGGGATTATATGGGAAATTTTTGGGAAATCGCGTGGTCACAAATGAATTTCAAAGGTGATTTGGTGAGTTGCATAAAGGTCAGAGGAAGCCACCAAGGGCATGGATGTGTGAGAGGCTCAAAGGAAAATGATATTAGTTCTTTCATTATGTCATTTGCGAGAGGAGAAAGAAGAAAAAGGGTATATTTGCAAGGAATTGGCAAAGGATTTTTGAGGAAATGCCTTGGGCTTCGAATTGGCTTGTGGTTCCAAGACAATTGCAAAACACAGTTGGACATGTATGCCAAGCTCGAAAATTTGAAGGATGCATAAAAGTATTTGACATAATGTGTCAACGAGATGTGACGTGGACGAGAACTTGGAGATGGAGCTAAGGCTGGACAATGGAAAGCATGAGTGCAAGTGTAGCCATAGTGGAGAATTCTTCAAGAAAATGCAAGAAGCAGGTGGAGGTCAAATAAATGCAAGGCAAGAGGATAAGTGTAGAGATAATAAAATTATTATTATAATGGAGTTGAAAATTTAATGTAAATGCAAGAGGATAAGTGTAAGATAATAAAATTATTATTATAATGGAGTTGAAAATTTAATGTAAATGAGTATACGACTGTAAGACTTGGTTAAGCATGCATGCTAGAGCTAGGTGATAGGGGGGGCACATGTCAAATTCCTGGATACCCTGGCTATAAAATTTGAGGGGGGGTAGGGTCTATAGGTAAGAAATGCAGACTCACTTGGTGGTTTGGCCGGATTTGGTCATGGGAAACCCCAAGTCAAGCTTAAAGGGAGGAATGTTAGGCTTGACTCGATAAAATAGTCGAAGTTGTTAGGTCGATATGGGTGGTTTGGGGCACATGGTTTTGGTATCCCATAGTTTCACAACCCATGGATTGCATGTAATAAATCCTTTAAAAGTCTAGTGATACTCCATTGTAATGTGTCGATTTGAGAGGTGAAGACTCACTTGTTTGTGGCCAAGATATTGGGCATCTTAGTTGGGTCATGTTTATTTCTCTTTACTATATAGCTATATGTATTATTGTACAATGATTGTATTCATATTGTGTTGATTATAGTTAGTAGATCTAATTATTTTTGTGTTTTTATCAACCAAGGTTATGGATAATAAAAATGTTTCAAATTTTATTTAGAATTGACATCAAATTACCAAACATGAAGAATTATTTAATCATATACAAAATACGATATCTAGCACAAATGGAGAAGCATGACTCCTCTTTGAAAATACACTTTATTCTTTGTTTAAGATAAAGGAATCATTCTTACAACTTCAACATATTTTTGAAACACTTGATGTTGATGTAAATTGGTCTTCTATATGTCATAGATGTAACATATGAATACGCGATTTTCTTTTTATCATTTTATTTAATTTGCCTAAATATTTTTTCTAAGATCACTTTCTAAATTTTGAGTTCAAAAGTTCTTAAATTTGAAAATGTTTTGTTTTTTTTTTTTTTTTTTTTCGGGGTAGAATTACATTTTCATTCAAATATAATTGAATTTCTTTATAGAGAATAAAAAAACTAAATAAATTAAACTTCATGTTATCTAAGATTTTATAAATTTAAAATAAATGTTTTGTAACTAAACATAAATCATTCAACATGTGACTCATTAAATAATAAAGTATAAAAATAAAAAAATATTATAATGAATGAATGATCCAGGTGTATATCAGTGGCCACCCACTTCTTCCAACTGGCTCACATACAGTTTTCATCTTGGCAGTTTTTTTCTAGTTTTTCGGGTCCTAAACTTCTGGGGCCATTTTGAGGCCCTAAAAATGAATTTTTTGGGCTCTCCATGATCACAATGTAATAGGATTTAGAGCGTGATGGAATAATGTGTAGTCCTCAGATAGACCTTTCTAATGGGCTATCATGCGCCTAAAACATAGATCGTATGCAAAAGTTATGACCTCGGGAAGTTGATGTACCAACTTACCCCATCGGGGCCCACATGACTTTTGGCACTTCATCTCCTAGGGTTAGGTTTCTGGATGTCTAGGGTTTCTGATTACTTCTTGATGCTAAAAATTCCTAGAGGCTTCATTTTAATGTTCTCATGCGAATGCGTGTAAACACCACATCTCTTCTTAGATATTAACTACCACCATTCAAGCAAGATTGTTACATTTTGTATTTTACAGTTTCAACAAATTTATTTATTGAATAGAAGTTAAGTTTCAGTGTATATATGTTATTGTTCTCTATATATAGGTGTTAATGTTGTAGATATGTGTTTTATTTCCTTCGTCTCATAAATTTGGATCATTGGTATCAGAGTGGTCTACTCTTCATTTGTTTCTTTGTGCATATCCCCAAAAAAGTCAAGGTATAAGCAATTGGGTCTTGAACCAGTTGAGCCTTTGCAATATCGGCCCCGTTGAAATCGATGGTCACCCATAGGGGAGGAAAATAGAGACGATGGGGCATGCAATCCCTTTAAACTATTTCTCAAGGAATCCCTCATGTGACAGAGGAACGGGATGATGGATAATTTTGTGCAAATCCTTCGACAACTGCCAACAGGTGACGCATCTTCCTCAATCGGAGGTGTCACCCCCTTCAAGGTACATATCAATTTGTATATTAATGTATTTGAAGGTCAAATAGATGTGGATGTTGTAGAAAAATGGTTAAAACTTCTAGAAAGGTATTTTTCTGTCCATAACTTTTATAATAGAGAAAATATTACATTTGTGCTCCTTAAAGTCGTCCCCCATGTCAAACATTGGTGGGAGAATTTATGTGAGCAGAAGGAAACATATGAATCTACATTATTTGTAGTCGCACCCACTTGGGGTTCTTTCAGGAATGTTATTAAGGAAAAATACTACCTTGTTGGAAGTTATGATGACTTATACACAAGATGGACCACACTATGACATGAAAGGGATCAAACAGTGCCACAGTTCACCAATGTATTCCATACCTTGTGCACCAAGATCGGTATCAAAAAATCTGAGTGACATCTGGTGCTCAAGTACCGTGACAGTATGCATAGATAAATCCCGAAAAAATGGAGTTTCTAGACATCTCGTCCTTGGGCATGACCTATCGAAATGTTGTCAAAATAGAGAAAAAGCTTAAACAAAAGATGCGAAATTTTGGGTCTACAAACTCCTCACAGTAGAAGTAGGGAAAAGGCAGCCCCAACCCATAGAAAAAAGGATAGAGAAAGAATAGATAGCCTAAGGACAACCAGTCTAAGACACAAATAAAGAATGACAATGGGAAGAAAAAGAAAGACACTAGGAAGTGGTGCAATTTCCATAAGAGCCCCTAGAATAACATCATTGAATGCCACTCAAATAAGTCATTGGTGGCCGAGGTGAAAGCCTCTAAATCATATGTGGCCTTCGAATCTAAGTTAGAACTAGAAAAACAGAGACAGATCATTGACGCAGAACCTAGTGCCATTGTTTCTACAAATAAGGACCAGACTGATGAACTTGATGAACCAGAGGAAGCTGAGCGCCTCTTTCATTCACAAATGTGGGTGAAGGGTACTCCATTGAACTTAATTTTTTATAGTGATAGTGAGAAGAACCTCATCTCATAGGAGGTCGTCAAGAGGTTGGATTTGCCGACAACACCACACCCACAACCGTACACCACCAATTGGATACGCCAAGGGAGCGATCTCCATGTCAACCAACTGATGGGTGTTCTATATGCACTAAAAACTGTCAATTAAATTTTCAACCCGGGGTAAGTAAACTTAGAGTTGTAGCACTATATGTGCCAAGGCAGAAATGCTAGAGGTAGTATAGTCTAACTAAGCAAATGGGGTATCTAAGAGATAATCTACTTAAACAAATATTATCAATGATCAAACCCTATCAAGGAACTTAAACTATTTACCCTAAGTAACTTTTGAACAATGGATCGATGGATTGTCCTAAGAAAGCAAATGAAAACCCTAAAATGAACAAGTTAATTTAATCAATCTAATGAGAAAAAGAAAGACATCTATTTAATCTATCCAACTTCAATTTAATGAATAATAACAACAACAAACTAATCTAATCAATCTATTCAAAAATCAATGAGAAGCAACAAGTAAACAAGCAAACAACTACCCTATTAAAACTTATGCATCAAGTAAACTACTCAAGACTACTCAACAGGTAACTAAGAAAACTATTAAGAAAGTGAACTATATTCTTAAGATAAAACTCATAATTATTTCTAATCTACAAAAGGAAATCTTAACCTATTGAATTAAAAACCTCATAGCAATATTCAAATATTAATCAACAACTACTCTTTAATCTACAATAACAAGAAAACTTCAAATATAATGTTGATGATTATGTCTTCGATGTCTTATGACATCACGATGAAATTTAACAATTAGTGATAACTCAAGAGGGATAAACTCAATATTAACTTCTATAGTGAAATGAAAAGTATGAATCAAGTAATCCAACGAGAGCTTAGCCATTATAGAAGAAATATCAACTACCCTAAAAATCCATGTGATTCTTCAATCTATGCATTAACCATCAACAATGGAAAAACACTATTCTATTTAATTCAAATGCACTCTTATGCTAATGTAAGAAAATTCATACCATTAAAGACTTATAACTAAAAACTAAACTCTAAATCAAAATTAGAATTAGAATTGCAATCTAGATCTAGAATGGAAATTGCATGAAGTAAACTAAACTAATCCTACTATTAACAATTCAAATTGCAAATTGAAATACTCATAAAAACATAACTCAAACCCTACTTCTATTTCAATATACTACGAGAAAATTGATAAGCAAACTAAATAGCAAACTAGATAAGAAAACTAAAAAGCAATTGGATAAGAAACTAAGAATGAAAACTAGAAACTATCCATCCATCGAAACTTTGCCAAAGAAACTATTAACTTAATACTTTGTTTTAAATTTGTTTTAACCCAACACTCTATTCTACTTTAATTTGTATAAATTCAACTAGCATCTAATCACACAACATGGTTAGTATCTAAGATTGCAAGCTATTGGATACTTAATTTAAAAGACACAACATATTAAGTATCCTTTATAATCAACCTGCAAAACAAAAATTGAAACAATTAAGCTATGAACAACAAACACAACATGTAAAAAATGATAAAAATGCATATAATAGAAAATGGAAGAAATGACAATTGCACAACTTGAATACACAAGATAACTAACTAAATATTCACCCAGGCCACTGGTGGCCCCCCAGTAGGTCATGGCTATTCCTCAACAACGAATCATGAGCTCAAGAAACACGATTTTGTCATTTAAATTGAAAACAAAGTTTTATGCAAGCTTATAGAGACGTCTTTGAATTACACAACAAAACCAATTCTAACTTCACAATTCTGAACTTAACCTTTTTCTGACCACTACTGTGGTATTTATAGGAGTTACAAGTTGAGAGGTCGACCACTAGAAGGGTCGACCTCCTCTAAAAACAACAAATTACATTAAATGTGTTTTAACCACGGTGGCTTCTAGAAACCAAGCGAGCCACTCAACGCTCAATATAACAACCCAATCCAATATGTCAAGAGCTCAGTAGCTGGAGGCCACAAGCATGAGAAAAACCCATGTCATTGATTTTCCCATCACAAGTTGTTGATATAAAAACCACCAACTCGCCCATGGTTTTAGTGCAGGATGGAGTGTCGAACGCAGTGTCAAATGGAGTAACGGATGCAGTGCCAGATGGAGTACCAGATGAGATGATGGATGGAAAAATGCCATGCAATTTTTCCCTGTGACACACAAATCGTGCATCAGCTCTTTGGAATCATTAAATCATGATGAATTAAACTTAAAACCATCACAAAACTCCAATTATACATACTGGTGGTGTTTAAACCATCTATCCCCAACTCTTGGAAGCTTTGTGGCCGAGGCAATGGATTCCTCAGAGACTAAGAAGGTGAGAGATCCCACGTGCACCATCTTTCCATCAAATCCAAGGGAGAATTGCATAGAAACACCATCATCGTATCCCTACAAATGAGCCAAGAACGACCCCCACCCTGCGCGAAGGAACACCTCTCTACACTGGGTGAACTCGGGGATGGTAAAGAGGTCAGCATAGGAGGACAACTCATGTTGTTTGGGCATGGTGATGGTGTGGAGAAATGGACAGAGGGTGAAATTCAACATAGGACGGGCACGATTAGGCAGAGGCTGAGCACAATTAGATAGTGGTTTAGCACAATTAGAAAGAGGAAAACACAATTCAGCAGAGGGTGAGCAGAATGCATAAATGGAATAATGATTTGAGCGATCCCTCCATTTTTTAATGCACCCTGGGTGGAAATGGTTACATTCATTACACATGAGTTTCCATGTTTGAGCACAAGTGCACCGATTTCAAATTTTGAAGGCATCTTTTGGGAGGAAAACGTAATGATTAAAGAGCTAGATCAATGTCCAAGTCTTTGACTTGGACATTTCATCATAAAAATGTCTAAGGATTGTATCATTTAATCTCAATTTTCATTAACCAACTCAAATAAATGCAATTGATTCTTGGTTACCTGAAATTGTGGACATTAACTAGTGTATACATCTCATCCAATCCTTCATATGGTGTGTCATCTGATACCTCATATGGTATTTTAAATGGCACCTCATATGGAACTCCATATGGTACCTCTGTGCGAAATGCAATTTTATTCCTCTTGTAATAGATTTTTTATCCACGGCCTTCAGTCTCAGAATGATTTTAATAGTCGAAGTGAATAGGAGCATATGCAGAGTATTATTTGTTTTTCCATCGTGCTCACTCAATATGTTCCTTTATCTTGCATAAGACATGTAATCTCAACTCTGTAATGAACAGTCTGTAACGAAAATAAACCAATTAAGTGGTATGTTAAGGAAATGTACAATAGTTTATAACACACAGGGAATTAGCATTAAAAATAAAATAACTGTTGATGTCATAGCATGTGTCATGAAAACAATACACATAAATATTTACAAAGATTTTTACTTCTTCTAGGTAGTGTTATCATTTGTCAACTCATGAAACCCCTCCCCCACACCTAAGTATAGTGACACCTCACAATCAAAAATATAGGAAACCACTCAATTCTCCCAATAGCCGAAGATTTACAACTTGTCAAGTGTAGAGATAAATTTCACATATCGATCTGACGAGACAGTTAGAATATGGACCCACNAGCTTAACCATACATACTTCGTGTCATCTTTGTCTACAAGTAATGTTGTACATCAGGACAAGTTTAAATTTCTTATTTATTTTTTGTCAGGTTATCAGCCTCACTAGGTAGAATGTCCCACTGCTAGCAAGCATGTTCAGTACTTCGACAGGTTTACCTAGTCATACCATAGGCTGACACCCGCTGCCAGCAGACCTGTTTAGTATCCCGACGGGTTAGCCTCTTACACCCTCAGATACTGGCCCTCCATCTTTTAATATTTTTAGTATAAGATTGCGTTGTTCAAGAAGATGGGGGGACAACTCTGAAAACAACTTTTTTCTTTATTTTAATTGGGATGGTATTTATGTTAGAGGATGACTTTCTGTTATATATTCCTTAGTGATTCTCTTGATGTAAGGGGTACTTAAGTGGATGTGGCCTATCTAAAGATATGATATTATCAAGAATTTTTAGTGTGTAGTGGATGGTACCATTGGGAAAGAATAGAAAGGTATCTTTAGGCTCAACTCACTTTTTTTTTTTAAGTTATTGTGATGTTTCCATGACTAACCACTAATCAGACCTCCTTGTTACTCTTTAATAAAGATACTTTACTCACTTATTCAGGTTTCTTGGGGAAACTATATGAGAGACCTCTAAGCTTTATGATTACAATATCACTTCCTTATATAGTGGTGAAGGTTTTCAAGAGTAGCTGCTATTTAAGATGCCTTGAGAAAAAGATGAAAATATTTTCAAAAATATGGCTAATTACTGCTAGTCATTATTCATTTGATGCTTAGCAGACAACAAGGTTCAAGTATAGCAATATTTTGAAGAAAACTCCTTCTTTATATTTCCTTGAAACTATCTACTCCTGGTGAAATAAATACCTATACAAATCTCTAGAATTGTCTATCAACAAAATTCAAAATTATTTACATATGTGAAGTCAGAAATTCATAAAACATTCAAGAACAAGTGGGGACTTCCCCATATACTAAGGCCAATTCCTTGTCTGTTGACATTACCTATAGAAAATCTTCTTTGGAAATGGGCCTATGATAAAGTTTGAGTCGGTGTCCATTTACTACAAAGGAGTCTTGTCCATCGCTAACTGTTTTGATTTTTATAGCGCCATTGTCATATATGGTGACTACCTCGTAAGGACCCAACCACCGAGTGATGAGTTTTCCTTTGAAGGTTTTAAATCGGGATTCAAATGATAAATCCCATTCACCAGGTTGGAAGTGTTTTTTCTTAATAAACTTGTCATGCCACTTGCTCCTCTGGTTTTGGACTAATATTGTTCATTGGATGGCATCTTTCCTAACCTCATCCAACTCATTTAATTGTAGGGCTCAATGTTTCTGAGCCTCATCTAAGTTTAATCCAAATTATGTGGAAATACGAAAGGTCCTTACTTGTAATTATATTGGTAGAAGTACGTGTTTCCCGCACACTAGCTCATAAGGGGTATGCCCAGTGGTGTTTCTCTAGGTGGTCTGATATGCCCACAAAGCCTCTAGAATCCTATCAGGCCAATCCCGATGATGTAATTGAACAATCTTGGTTAAGATAGCTTCCAGAACTTTGTTTTTAGACTCTACTTGACCATTATCTTGTGGGTGGTATGGAGAAGATTTACAGTGTTTAATACCATATTTCTTTGTTAGTTCTCTCATCATCTTGGAAGTGAATTGAGTGCCTTAGTCTGTAACAATTTCATGAGGAACACCGAAGAGGGTAAATATATCTTCATAAATGAATTCGACAACGAATTTTTCTGTAGCTCTAAATAGGACTTTTTCCTCTACCCATTTGGTGACATAATCTGTACAAACCAAAATATAGTTTTTCTTATGAGAAATGGGTGAAATTGGTCCTACAAAGTCAAGGGCCCATTTATCAAAAGTTTCTATCATAACTTGGGCACGCAAGGGAATTTCGTCAGTTGGCATGGGTCTTCCTATCCTTTGACACAACTGTCATAACTCCTCACATACTTGGCAGCATCCTTGAAAATGCTAGGCCAATAGTAACCTGAATGTAACACCTTATATGTTGTTTGTTTGTCAGAAAAATGGCCACCATATGGTCCATCATGACAACTTCATAGGATTTTTGGTATCTCATCCTCTTAGACACATCTATGAATAATCAAATCAGGACCTTTGCACGGAAAAGGTCATGACCAACCCAAGAGCAATTGGCACTTTGCGTAATAATTCTATGCTTTTCATGAGGTGACAAATGAGATAGTAACTTCCTAGTATCCAAATAGTTTTCCATATATGCAAGCCATGGGGTATTTACAGAAAGGGAAAAAAGGTGCTCTTCTGGGAAACTATCATCTACGGGAATATCATCATCCTCATTTTTTATTCGTGAAATAAAATTAGCTACCAAATTCTCCTTTCCAGATCGATAAAGAATGGTGATGTCAAACTCTTGCAATAGCAGGAGCCACCTAGTCACTCGGCCATTAGTTATGGGTTTATTCATGAGAAATCTAATGGAAAAATGATATGTATGTACAAATGCTTCGTAACCTGTGATATAGTGGCGAAACTTAATGATAGCATGAACTACTACCAAAAATTCCTTCTCGATAACTGTGTTGCTTAACTCGACAAGGGACAAGTTCTTGCTCACAAAATAAATGACATAGGATTGTTGGTCCTCTTTCTGCCCTAATAATCCTTCTATTGTGGTGTCCAAGGAATCAGTAGATATGTGAAATCGGAGAGCCCAATTGGCCCCCCTAAGAACCGGTACCACATACAGCTTATCTTTTAGGGTTTCAAAGGTAGTTTGACACTGCTCAGTCCAAAGAAAATCAACATCCTTTATTAACAATCCAAACATGGGTGCAAAAATCTTTGTATACTTTTCAATAAACCATCGGTAGTATCCGACATGTCCAAGAAATATTATCACCTATTTTTTAGTCTTGGGGGGGTGGAAGTCTGACGATGACCTCAATCTTTGCAAGATCAACTTTGATCCCTTCAGATGAAACGTTATGTCCTAGAACCACTCCTCTAGTCAACAACATTTTACATTTTTCATGACTTAAAGACAGGTTCATTTCTTGGCATCTGATAAGGACTTTTTATAAGCTATCTAAGGATTTTTGGTAAGTGTTTCCATATACTGTGAAGTCATCCATGTATACCTCCACAAAATCATGAATAAGATCAACAAATATCCCTAGTATTTCTCATTGAAATGTGGCAGAATCATTACACAATCCAAATAGAAAGACCCTATAGGCATAGGTCTCCCAAGGACAGTAAAGGTAGTCATGTCCTGATCCTCGAGTGCTATGAGAATTTGATTGTACCCACTATATCCATCTAAAAAGGAGAAATATTTCTTTCTAGATAGGGTATCCAAAACTTGGTCGATGAAAGGAAGAGGAAAATAATCCTTCAGAGTGGCTTTGTTGAGTTCTCGAAAATCAACACAAATTATCCATTTCATGGTCACTTTCTCTGGAACAAATACAAGCAAGGATACCCACTTACTATCGGAGATGGGATAAATAAATCCAACATTTAATAACTTTTGGATCTCCTCTTTTACTATATCTTTGAGTGTTGGGTTCATCCTTCTCTAGGGTTTCCTAATAGGTGTTACTCCCCCCTGGGAATATATATGATGGATACATGTGTTAGGGTGTATACCCTTCATGTCAGTGTATTCCCAGGCGAATGCCCCTGATTGTTCTTTAAGGATACTTACTAACTGTTTTTGTTGGTCTTCATCTAGCCCGAAGTTTATATGTAGAAATTTTCCTAGACTAATCTCGTAGGGCATGGTATAAGATGTGGAAGACTCGTCTATCTCGAAGATGAAATATGTCAAAGAGAAAATCGATGGCTCCAATTGTTCTTGAAATTCTTCCCCAAACATGTACTCAAATTGGGGAAAATATTGTGGAAAATCAACACACGTGATAACATAAATAAATTGGTTTAGCACATTTTCTATTGTGTGCTCCTGAAGTGCCCAGGAATGATCACTTGGAAACACGATCTCTTCCTAGTCCTCATTCTCATATGGAAATTCAATCCACCATAGATTCTCCATGATAGGTTTGGTTGGAGAGTATATGGTGAGCTTATGGATAGAAAGTCCATTCGATATGGTCATTTCTCCCTCTCTACAGCTGATAAATGCATTGGTTATGGCTAACCAAGGTCTTCCCAAAATAACGGGATGGAATTTGGTAGGTTATTTTGAGTGGATGACCATAAAGTCTACTGGGTACTCCCATGAGGCTAAATTAACTATGATATCATCCAAAATTCCTTCAGGTATAGCCCTAGTCTTATCTGTTAATTCCAAAATGGTTGGGGTAGGCCTAATAAGAGGTTTTAACTGTAATTCCTCCAAGGCAGCAATGGTCATAACATTGATGGCTTCCCCTAGGTCTATGAGATTGTTTCCAATGGAAAACTCATTAATGGTTATGGTCACTACAGGGTTTCCTGCATTCCCATATTTTTCTACCTTAGGTTGCTCTGGTATGTACTCAGAAAGTTCTCCGATCAAATGTATTGTTCGAGGATCCTTCTGCTTCCTACCTGGCTTATTAATACACAACTCTTTGACAAGCTTACTATAGATTGGAATATCCTTAATGGCTTGTAGCAAGGGAATCTTGACACAAATATTCTTCAACTCATTCAAGATGTCAAATTTTGGTCGGGCGGTAGGTTTCTCGATTACTAATCTTTCTTGATAAGGAGGGGCCTTCGTAATTTGTTAAGGTTCATTTTGGGGAAGCTTGGGTTCTTGGTCCTTAGGAATAATAATATCTTCCCACTTAGTGTCATTCGTGGGTTGTGTTATCTCTCCAAGAAACCCTCTGTAGTTGCAGACCAGAGGTGCTTGGTAACTTAAGAAATGAATGTTTTTGTGTTTTGTGAATGTGGGTCAATGGGACAACTCAATACAGTTTATAGCATTCAAACATGAACATGATAAACAAATAGACAGTGCTTTCAAGTATTGAT